>JAECUM010001385.1:0-169258 GCA_016617855.1 Megalonaias nervosa
GCTTACATGAGCTGGAGTCTATGGTACATAATAACATGCTACATCAACTGGAGTCTGTGGTACATAATAACATACATCAACAGGAGTCTACAGTACATTGTAACATGCTTACATGAACTGGAGTCTGTGGTATATAATATGCTTACATGAGCTGGAGTCTATGGTACATAATAACATGCTACATCAACTGGAGTCTGTGGTACATAATAACATACATCAACAGGAGTCTACAGTACATTGTAACATGCTTACATGAACTGGAGTCTGTGGTATATAATATGCTTACATGAGCTGGAGTCTATGGTACATAATAACATGCTACATCAACTGGAGTCTGTGGTACATAATAACATACATCAACAGGAGTCTACATTACATTGTAACATGCTTACATGAACTGGAGTCTGTGGTATATAATATGCTTACATGAGCCGGAATCTATGGTACATAATAACATGTTTACAAAAACTGGAATCTATGGTACATAATAACATGCTTACAAAAACTGGAATCTATGGTACATAATAACATGCTTACATCAACTGAAGTCAGTGGTACATAATAACATGCTTACATCAACTGAAGTCAGTGGTACATAATAACATGCTTACATCAACTGAAGTCAGTGGTACATAATAACATGCTTACATCAACTGAAGTCAGTGGTACATAATAACATGCTTACATCAACTGAAGTCAGTGGTACATAATAACATGCTTACATTAACTTGAGTCAGTGGTACATAATAACATGCTTACATCAACTGAAGTCAGTGGTACATAATAACATGCTTACATCAACTGAAGTCAGTGGTACATAATAACATGCTTACATCAACTGCAGTCTGTGGTACATAATAACATGCTTACATTAACTGGAGTCATTGGTACATAATAACATGCTTACATCAACTGAAGTCAGTGGTACATAATAACATGCTTACATCAACTGGAGTCTGTGGTACATAATAACATACATCAACAGGAGCCTACAGTACATTGTAACATGCTTACATGAACTGGAGTCAGTGGTATATAATATGCTTACATGAGCTGGAGTCTATGGTACATAATAACATGCTACATCAACTGGAGTCTGTGGTACATAATAACATACATCAACAGGAGTCTACAGTACATTGTAACATGCTTACATGAACTGGAGTCTGTGGTATATAATATGCTTACATGAGCTGGAGTCTATGGTACATAATAACATGCTACATCAACTGGAGTCTGTGGTACATAATAACATACATCAACAGGAGTCTACATTACATTGTAACATGCTTACATGAACTGGAGTCTGTGGTATATAATATGCTTACATGAGCCGGAATCTATGGTACATAATAACATGTTTACAAAAACTGGAATCTATGGTACATAATAACATGCTTACAAAAACTGGAATCTATGGTACATAATAACATGCTTACATCAACTGAAGTCAGTGGTACATAATAACATGCTTACATCAACTGAAGTCAGTGGTACATAATAACATGCTTACATCAACTGAAGTCAGTGGTACATAATAACATGCTTACATCAACTGAAGTCAGTGGTACATAATAACATGCTTACATCAACTGAAGTCAGTGGTACATAATAACATGCTTACATTAACTGGAGTCAGTGGTACATAATAACATGCTTACATCAACTGAAGTCAGTGGTACATAATAACATGCTTACATCAACTGAAGTCAGTGGTACATAATAACATGCTTACATCAACTGCAGTCTGTGGTACATAATAACATGCTTACATTAACTGGAGTCATTGGTACATAATAACATGCTTACATCAACTGAAGTCAGTGGTACATAATAACATGCTTGCATCAACTGGAGTCTGTGGTACATAATAACATACATCAACAGGAGCCTACAGTACATTGTAACATGCTTACATGAACTGGAGTCAGTGGTATATAATATGCTTACATGAGCTGGAGTCTATGGTACATAATAACATGCTACATCAACTGGAGTCTGTGGTACATAATAACATACATCAACAGGAGTCTACAGTACATTGTAACATGCTTACATGAACTGGAGTCTGTGGTATATAATATGCTTACATGAGCTGGAGTCTATGGTACATAATAACATGCTACATCAACTGGAGTCTGTGGTACATAATAACATACATCAACAGGAGTCTACAGTACATTGTAACATGCTTACATGAACTGGAGTCTGTGGTATATAATATGCTTACATGAGCTGGAGTCTATGGTACATAATAACATGCTACATCAACTGGAGTCTGTGGTACATAATAACATACATCAACAGGAGTCTACATTACATTGTAACATGCTTACATGAACTGGAGTCTGTGGTATATAATATGCTTACATGAGCCGGAATCTATGGTACATAATAACATGTTTACAAAAACTGGAATCTATGGTACATAATAACATGCTTACAAAAACTGGAATCTATGGTACATAATAACATGCTTACAACAACTGGAGTCTGTGGTTCATAATAATAATATGCTTACAACAACTGGAATCTATGGTACATCATAACATGCTTACACAAACTAGAGTCTGTGGTACATAATAACATGTTTACATCAGCTGGAGTCTATGGTACATGATAAAATGCTTACATCAGCTGCAACATTTTTCAGTAGAGGATCTTTTATTATTGTGCCTATTGCAGCAGATGTGTTTTTAACACAGGGTTATGTCTCGAACATTGGAAGCTTTTGGGTGTGTGTGAAACAAACTGTAGGGTATGTGTGAAACAAGCTGTAGGTTATGTGTGAAAGAAACTCTAGGGGTGTGTGTGAAACAAACTGTAGGCATATGTATGAAACAGGCTATAGGGTATGTGTGAAACAAGCTGCATATTATGTGTGAAGAAATTGTAGGGGCAAGTGTGAAACAAGCTGTAGGCATATGTGTAAAACAAGCTGTAGAGTACGTGTGAAACAGTCTGTAGGGCATGTGTGAACAATCTCAAGTTGTTCAATTACAGCAGTGCTCAAAGAAATTTTTTTGTTGGCACTGGCCCTGGGCTGGTGGCTTAAATAGACTCATAAGCCCTGACTGAAATTTCACAAGCCTGGACAGTTCATATCTGTCAACTCTCAAGCTGGGAGAAAAACCTCCCGATATTTTGGGTATTTCCACACCTGCCTCCTGATCTCGTAATATCTCCCAATTTTTCGCAGAGAACTCCAGATTATTACATTATGTCTGTCAATTTTCATTTCTCAGAAAAAAAAACCCCCATACATAGATATATCATGTGCAATCCACAGATGCCATATTCTATTTTATCGCTTGTGAATACTGTTGTGACAAAACAATTAATATCACACCACAAAGTAAATAGATTAAGATTAAAGATTATTCATATAAATTTCAGATTTTTAAAACCCCTACAACAGTACTATAGTAAAAAGAAAAATTTGAAAAAATAAAATTGTCACCAATTAGTTTCAATCCTTGATTGATCACTGTGAATGCTGTGTAATTTTCTCTGCAAATAAAATCACAGCTCCATTTCTGCCAAAGAAACTCAGCCAGTAAACACCTGGCATTCCTGTACCGTATATGTAAACTTTAACTCCCATGATTAAATTAAAAGAAGGAATAAAACAGAATATGCCACGCAGTATATGTGCCCCCAAAGAACTAATTCAGAGTAAATATTTTATTTAGTAAACAGTGTTACATGCCTTAAGAATTAAACCTAAGGAAATAAGGTGGGATATAAAACGTGGGAAAAGCAGTTGCAACATGTTCGGTAACTTATGACTACAGATTTGAACTGTTAAAATGAAGTCCTAGGCATCGTAAGTTACAACAAAATAGGGCATCGTTTATTTGCCAATCAATTGCTGGTGCTTATATACACACACTGTAGAACATAGTTTCTCTGAAGTATGTCTGAAGGGCAGTTCTTTTCATAAGATTAATGCAATGATGAGGATTAACTGTTAATTAGTCACACTGGCCGTATGCTTGTGTACTTAAGTCTAACCTTTAGCTATTATGCAGTTTAGTCACAGCTGACCAGAAAAAAAGGGGGGGGGTTAGAGAATAAGGCGTGTCACAAAGAGAAATGGCGCATCCATGGGTACTTGCACGTTGGGGCAAGGGGGTGGGAGCAATAGTCACCTCCCCCAATTTCACCTTTAAATATGCTTTGGCCTTCATCCATAAAATTTCATGGCTGACCATGAAAAACCTCTTGCTAATGTTGCCAAAAAAATGATGGTTTTCATTGAATTTGAACTCAAAGCATCATGAACAGAAAGAGTCATCTTCTTTGTCCTACACTGTACCTATTTCCCAAGGGTCCCATCTGCAGGTGAAGACAAATTTCTCACTGATTGCACACAATTGTGGATTTGGTTTGCCTTTGTTTTCAGTGTCCGCTGTTTACAGTTTTAATGAATTCTACCCGTGTTTGTTATTGTTTTGTCTCAGTCAACCTGTTGTACTGGGATCATTTAGGAGTTAAGTTGCTGCTGATTGATAGCTTAGTTGGTGGAGTATTGGACATGGGTTGTAGGTTCATACCTGTCCATGCCAGCCCAGGTTGGTGATCCCTTTGTGACCTAGCATTGTTCCCCCAAGTATTTTTGTATAGTGTCAAAATGCTTTATAAATGCACATTATCATCATTAAAAGTAATGAAACACTAAATAAATATAATGGAAAATGCATATGTTCAAATAGTATTATTAAATAATTCCTGAGTTATATCATGTTTTCATGCCTAAACTCATTAGTCTTTGACCATAATAGTTTTACATCTCTATGGTCATAAACAAAGTAGCAGAAAGAAGCAAAACCAATAAGTTTTGTAAAACTTAGCATCTCATTTAATTATCAAAGTTATAAAATTAAAATTTAAGAGGAACTAAGAGTATTATCAATTAAAGCCAAAATAATCCTAAAAAGTTCTACACGAGTCCAAAAGAATTGAATGTTCCGAATGAATTCCAGAACCTTGAATGCACTATTCTGCCAAGCTCTGAATAATTACAGTGGCATTGTTCAGAACTCCACTGAAAAAAATTCACAGTAGTCCCAGAATAATATTTGTGTCACATGAGCATTTTGTAATTCCATTGAATAATCCAGACAAATGTCCCTTTTCAAATTATATCTAAACATGGCATTAAAAAAAACATATTTGCAGACTGATATTAACATATGAAATAAGAATACAAAATAGGAATGAATTAATTGTCCAGTTCTCTCCATATATGCATCTCCAAGAGTTTATTATGACTATATATCACAATATAACCCCACATGACAAACCTTACTACTCAGTCCAACATTCCACAATACCTACTCGCATGACCTATGTTGCAGTACTCAACTGCCTGACTTTAACTAGCCAATCGTAAATAACTTGGGCTTGAAAAGAAGGTTTATTATTAGAACTTGACAACACCTATTTATGGATCCTAGGCAATTTACATGCCAAAAGTGAAACACACACAATAGATACAGTCATGTACCAAAAGTTACACAAAATATAGAGATACATAACAATAGGTATCTGGTTTTTTTTATTTGACTTCCTCATATCACTTTACTGCCACATTAAAGTTAAAGTTAGTATGGCAGTGCTCCTGTTCTGCTGATGGTTATAAGGAGATTGAGCACCCACTGTGAGGGACTGTTCATAAACACACTCTTGATCCTGTTCATGGTTGAATTAAAATGGAAGATACAGTTTATTAATGGATGTAAGCAAAGATACAAAACTACCTGATACCTAATTAGTTGAACTACCAATGATGAATGCTTCAGTATTCAAGACAGTGGCACATTTTGAAATAATAATGACAATAATTAGTGTATTACACATTCCTTTCCATTACAAACAGTGTATTAGTACGTGTTTCTATGGTTTAAGATTGCAGTGATAGAAAATGTGTATTACAGTTTTAGTTAAAGGTTTTTTTGCTTGTATTTTGTGAAAAAAAAAACACCTGATGGATTTTTCTTAATACAGTACTCTGGATGAATAAATATGATTAAATATTAATTCTGTGATACATGTTTTACAGCAATGCATTAATTGTAGATTCAGCATGGAAGTTCTGACCTTGTTATTTGGCATGTCTATTCTGTGACCACTTGCTAACCAGCTTAACTGGTCTTAATGGTTACATCTCATCTTATCTTTGCTTGACTGCAATTAGGTGCCTGAGTTTGAACCTCATTGGTGGCTATGAATGATCCTTTCCTGTTACACAGTTTTGTTTCTTCAGATTGGAATGTTGTCGAACTCTAGGTGTACAAAATTTACTCTGGTTATTTTTATTAATTTTTTTGTGTGTGTATGTATTTACAGAGAAAAACTACGTACAAGCACGTTACCACTTCCTGCATTCATCTGATGGAAAGAATTTTGCTGCAATGTTAATAGAGTACCACACCAGTCAGGGTTTTACCTCAGAAGTTGATCTATTTATAGCCCAAGCTGTTCTTCAGTGAGTATTCAGCTCATGTGTGATCTTGTTCATAAAGAAGTCATATTGATACTACATTATATTTCATTTAAATATTCCATTATTTATTTTCAAGTACACTACCCAATATGTATTCTAGGAGCCCTTCTACTGCTTGCAGAACCAGCCCTTCCAAGCATGCTCATCTGTTAACAATGTATTTTGGCTTGTTTTAGTACTCAGAGTGGAGTGCTAATACATCTGCTTAACAATTGAACTTGGTGCCATCCTGTAAATAAGAGTTCAAGTACCTGCTGATAAATATTTTTCAGTTAACTACCATTTATACTCAGCTTTAAGTCAAGTCAAATTGCAAACAACAAACATCCTAATGGGCCTAGCATATTGTGCCTGCAGACCCGGGTATATGTTGTTTGTTCTACTGATTACTCCTAACAAACTGCACAGACCCAGATTATACCTGTGCTTTATGTGATGGCAGATCTGGGTCTGTGCAGTTTGCAGTTGGACTTGACTTGTAAGCTAGTGTATACAGTAGTGTTAGTGAAGCTGTGTTTTGTTTTATAAACTGTCTGCACTGGATTGCATTGGTCCATGGATTCTCAAACTTGCTGCAACAGTTGTTATAAAGTCATCAACACATTATAAACTTGAGTATAATTACAAAATTATTTGAAAAACAAGTAGCTAAGCAGGTCTTTGGATATCTTAAAACTTAACCTTCTGTTTCATAAGGCACAATCAGAATTTAGAAAACGTCACTCTTGCCAGTCAGAACTGTCCAAATTAACAGACCCTTGGCTACAAGAATGGATACTGATTGTTTTATGGGGATTGTTTTCAAGAAAACCTTTGATCTAGTTGATCATAGATTTCTGCTTCAGAAGTTTGAACTGTTACAAAAAAAGGTCTCATCAGGTAACCACAGGAAATATTATCGCACAAATCTCAACAATCCTTTCTTCTAACAGGGATGATGACTCCATCTTCATCCTGGCCTTTTACAATTGACAGAAAACTTTGTAGGGCTAGGCTTGCTGAAACTGTATTCACAAATACAGTGAGGAAACCCATACATAACAGCTTGTTTGCAATGTCATTGCTGTTTGTGTCCTTGTTCGACACGATCTCTGAAGCAATATTCCAACAAACTATGATGAGCTTAGATCCAACCAGTCATACCTAGAACAGACATGCTTGGGAGTTGGTCCATGCATGGCTTCAATCCTTAGCAGAGCAGCCAAACAGTCCCATTTCAGTTCCATGTGTCACACAACTTGTGGGGAGAAATGCTTTCATTTCCATATCCAAGTTGCTCAAAGACCATTACATTACAACTCTCAGATCACAGCTTTGTCTAACAGCCTTCTGTTCCATGGCCATATATAGATTAGATCACAACCTTTGTCTTCCAGTCTTCTGTTCCATGGCCACATAGAGATCAGATCACAGCCTTTGTCTTCCAGCTGTCTATTCTATGACTATATGGAGATCAGGTCACAGCTCTTGTCTTCTAGCCTTCTGTTTTAAGGCCATATAAAGATCAGATCACAGCATTTGTCTTCTGTCTTCTATTCCATGGCCATATAGAGATTACATCACAACCTTTGTCTTCCAATATTCTGTTCCAAGGCCATACAGACATCAGGAAACGAGCTGCTAAGGAGGCAAACCTCACTCAGGCATAGTGATCCACAGTCTTGGAGCTGAGATCTAATAAGAAACCTCGAACACTTTGAACAGTTTCACCCACTCCATACCTTACCTTTTGACAAAGGCCCAGTTTCCAAGCAAGAGATAAAAGAACTCAGGGAGAGAGGGACAGATTTCTGCTCTGTTTCTGTCCCAATCAGCTTCAATCCTGCAGAAAATTGCAGTGTTTTCATGCCACACATTTCTGACTTCAAACTTTTACCACAGAATGGGAAAGCATCTGCCACAAGGATCCGTGATACAGAATGGTTACCTCAAAATGCCTCAACCTTCAGGTTTCTTCACCCACCTCTGCTGTCAAGGTTTCCATTTGTAATGGATGTCACCAGAGATCCATACAAGGCAGACATCCTGCAGCAAGAAGTAGGCTCTCTTCTACAGAAAATGGCTGTAGATATCATTCACAACACAATCTCACCTGAATTGGCTTCAGCCTTTTCTTTGTGCCAAGGTTCAGTTAAAAATTCAGACCTGTCATTGACTCTCACAACAAAAACATATAGGGCACCCATGTTTAGGATGGAGACTCTTTGGGGTCAGCCTAGACCTCCAAGATCCTTACCATCTTGTTCAAATTCATAGGTCTTTCAAAAATTCCCAACGTTCACTTACAGGGACACCATGTCTCAGTTCTGGTCTCTCTGTTATGAATCTCAGTCATTTTTTGTTCAATGAGGTCATGGATCAGAGATATAAATGCCCATACCCCTGTCTTCTTTTGGGGTTTTCTCAGGTGTTATCATCATAAACAAAGCCATATTTAGATGCCAGTCTGGCTCAGTGTCCTACAGAAACCTTGTCCACACAGAATCAACCAATTGTCTAAATTGTCTATTCACCCCTCTGTCTTCAATCAGATCTGAGCCTGCTGGGATTGATCCCTTGTGGATCTTTTGGTGACCAGGTGGAATGTCAAGTTCCCAACCTTAATCTACCTGTTCCGGACTTGAATGCCAGGACATTTGACACCCATTGTCTGAACTGGACTTGTCTCAATGCATGTGCCATTCTTCTTACTCCTATGATCAAGGTCGAATGCGAGGGTAACTGAGTGCAGGCTAATTCTGATTTATACCCCGAAATAGGAGACATCATAGATGAATGACCTCATGAGTTTTGTGGCAGAGATACCCAGGAAAATCCTGACATCACCATGCCAGCTGAAATGACCATGCTTGCAGGTTTTCCATCAGAACACAGAAATACCAAACCTGTACTTATGGCTCATATCAAACAATTCCTCAGAAAGAAACATTTCTGCAAACAGATAGTGGCAGAATCACTCAGGCAAGAAGGCCCACCACTTTGAAATCCTATGAAGGGAAAGGGAGGGTTTTCTTCCAGTTGTGCAAGCAGAGAAATGTCATTCACATAAAGCCTTTGTATTGCAATTATACATCTTCCTTTGGCTTTTGGTGTTGAGAAGCTGGCCCTAATCATAATCAAGGCATAATGATCCACTGTTTCTGACACATTCTGCCATCATGGAAGGGAAGATATAGGTTAGAACAAAGATCTCTCAGACTTTATATCCAATTTCAGTTTTTCTGATTAAAGGTTGTGGTCCTTTATCCAAAACATAACCTGGTTTGGGTTTTTGACATATCTGAACAAATCACCATTTGCTCCACTGTCCAAAGCTCAACTGTCTCACCTTTCATATAAGACTTGTTTCCTCATCACCATAGCCACAGCAGGTAGATCCAGTGAAATTCATGCTTTGTTAGTCAACCAAACTTCTTTAATTCTACTGCTCTGGTGGCCTAGTGGTTAGAGAGTCCGCCTCAGATGCGGGAGGTCCCGGGTTCAATTCCCAGCCGAGTCATACCAAAGACTTATAAAAATGGTACTTGCAGTTGCCTCGCTTGGTGCTCAGCATTAAGAGGTTTGTGCTAGAACTGGTTGGCCTAGTGACAGGATAATGTGACTGGGCGGGACATCATGCTACATGTCTGCAGGATGATGTACCTAGTGCTAGACATCGCTATAAACTGCCAGGCTGCAGACATCATAGCGATATGACTGAAAAATTGTTAACGCTACATTAAAAATCCAAATCACACACACAGTCTTTTAGTTCTTATTCTTTGGTTAAGTTTTTCTCATGACAGGTTCCCATCCATGTGAAATCAGTCTTTTGTTTTAACCTTGCTTCACAGTAGACTCTTAATTGCAAGGATGTCTTCTTCTCTTAATTACAAGGCTGTCTTCTGGACCCTGTTGAAAGGCTAAAGTCATACTTGAAGCTTTCTGAAGTGATCAGAGGAGTGAGATCATGTTCTTACCACTCATATAAGGAAAGAACAGTATTTCTGACCAGGTTCTTTCATCCTGGATTTACTGGGTTATCCATTCAGCCTACAAAAAATTAACACAAGACTGTATGAATTTATTATACCTTTCAGCTCATGAGGTCAAGGCAGTTGCTACCAGCCTGGCATTTGAGTGAAGCTGCTTTTTGATGAACATGGTTCAGTTGAAATCTGATAGGAAATTCTTCAGCTTCTGTCAGAGAGACCTTTCATTTTAAAAGACTCAAGTCAACCCAGCTAGGGCCTATATCAGCAGCTCAACAAGCTGCCTTCCCAGGTCCCTGAGTAGCTTCAGAGATGCTGCCGGGGCATGCAGTTGTATGAATCATGCAAAATTAATACAAATTCATGCACTTGGAGACGAGTGATGCATGAGAACTCCCACAAATTAGTTTCAAGTCATGCATATGAAAATATGCTCTGTGCAGTATAGAATTTTTATACTGCTGTTCACCCTTTAAGAGTTTGTTATGACATAAGTCACACCAGAAGAGGTATTGTAGTGCTTGTCAGGACATGTCTTATTTCATAGCTGTTTACACATCTGAGTTCTTCAACTTGACATGAATAGTTGTTTAACTAAATTTGATCGGCACATTGGGCCCTGGAACAAGCTTTATGTTGAACCTTGCATCGAGGAAGTTTTGCAAATGCCTGTTTAAAATACAAGCTACCTAGAAAACACAAAATGGCATATTTCATTTAGCAAATACTGGTTGATGATATTGATGAAGGCAATGTATTTTTAAAGTTGTGAACTATGTCAAATTATTGGAGCTGGGAAAGTGTTAATGGAGATAACAGTAGTAAATTTGAACCCGAAAATGGTGTTAGACAAAAAAAGATGTTTTGTCAGTCACAACCCCCCATTTCAGGGTTTATTTCAAAATGAAATGTAGAAGGCAGAATAACAAGCCAAATTAAAATACAAACAATTTAAGGGGCCCCGAGTGGCCGAGTGGTCTAAAGCACTCACTGTTACGGATCACTGCCATCTCACCTCTGTCTGTGTGGGTTCGAGTCTCGGGCTCGGCCAATGTGGTTATGTGAGAAAGCTTGCTGGTAGCTTCTCGTGGGTCGGTGGTTCTTTCCGGGTTCTCCCGGGTTCTTCCTCCACCATTAATACTGGCCGCCATGTATAGCCTATCTTGTGCTGAAAAATGGCGTTAAACCATACAACAACAACAAACAATTTAAAAGTAGAATGCAGTTTTCATTTTGTTTCTCAGACAATTTAGTTCTGCAGTATCTTGCACTACAAAACCATATATAGCCCTATAACGGTTAAGATAAATTTAATGAATTAGAATCTGAAAATGAAATTTGGGAGTAAAGATATTTATTTAATCAAAATAACTCTATCTGAATAAACAGACTATGGTGTGGCATTAATGGACTTAAAATCCTAATAAAGCACTATGGAACAAATAGTAAATTTGGCTTAGTAGTCAGTAAGCACTGATTCATGGAAGTGAAACATTGGCAGAACTTATATTAGTGATAAATCTTATTTTGGAGCAGAATTATCCAATGCCTGTGAGCTGTAGAAAATTGTACATAACAACCATAGAGAACAGTATGTTGTTGTTTTCAGGCTGGTTAAGCTAGCTATGTATATGCCCCTTCTGACAGCAGACTGAAATCGGGTTCTCAGCACAGAACAATACTCACACACAGATAAGGAACAGATTTAGCTCAGAAACAAGCTACATATTAATGCTTATACAGCTAGAGGCAACATCTTTTAAAGATTCTGATTTCAGTAAGGCTCTAACAGAGTGGAGCAGGGTGAAAGAGTAATGGATATTAAAGTGCAAAGTAAATATTAAAATATGTCCCGTTTCCTACACACACCCCACTTTTGTTCTACTCCCCTATTATTTCTGGGACAAGGGGACAAGGGAGTGCTCCTCTCTTTAGATAAAGTCCTGGCAGCATCTCTGCAACTTTGGAATTACATGGGTTAATTTACTTAAGCAGGATTTGTGGGAAGGAAAAAATTGTTCCGCTTAACACTCTCTCTCTTTATTGATCTGTGCTTTCCTTGTCCTGTATCTTGTATGAGACTCTAAGTTGCTACTCCTATGTTAGGAGACCAAAGAAAGAGCCAATACTAGGGTAAGAAGATTTAACTCCCTCCGCCTCCCACCTATTGTTCTTATGTATTTCAGTCAAGTAATGTATCCAAAGAAGACACCAACTGTTGAAGTAAAACATGTATCTTGGATAATGCCTACCTGATCATAATATAAGCATTTCCTTCCAAGACCCCACCACACTTTCATCTCTTGAAGAACATGCACTTCTGCTCCAACATGAAGTGAAAAATGATGAGATTTGGTGCCAATCCCTCAATTCAAGAGGAGATCACTCTTGTCTGAATTAGATCTCATTAAACAGACAATATTTGGTTCTTATAGTATTGAAATAATCCATACAGAGTTTCTAATGTCTTGTCAAGGTGGAATTTGCAAGGTAGAAAAGAACTGCTGATGTAATTAGTGGCCATTTTGAAGTACCCCTATGACCAGTTATTAAGTCTTAACAAAATTATTTATGCTGCAGTAATCTAAATAATTATCATCACTTGTAACAACATAAACAAAATCAAATGAGTTTGTGAAATATTTGTTTTATACAAGCAGCAGAAATAACATTTAAAATTAAGAATGCAGGTTTTCATTGGTGTCATTGAATGTTATCATCAATTTTCTCTTTGATTGTGAGGAACTTCTCAACATGTCTGTTCATTGTATTTCCCAAAGCTGGAAGAATTTCTATGATAATGTCCAAGTCTCTAGAGGCATGGAAAGAGAGAGACAGAATTAACTGGCTTATTTTGTAAACTCCAAACCAGTATAGTGTCAGTCTTTTCAAGGGATTCATGTTAAGGGTTGGTACAGAATAAGTTTCTTTTTTCTTTTTTTGCAGATATTTATGTCTTCAGAATAAAGATACTGCACATCTGGTTTTTCTATCCTATACAAAAGATCACCCAGACGTAGAAAATGGACCTCCTTTCCTGAAGCCACTTCTCAATTTCATATGGTTTCTGCTTATTGCTCTTGAAGGGTAAGATTCATTAGTTAGAGGGTGAATTGAATATGCCTCCACAAAATGGAAAAAAACTTCCTTTCTGAAACAGTATTCAAATGATATGAAGACTCAGTCCTGGACAATGGAATTATTTGCACCATCTGTGTTATGGTAAAGAAAGGAAATGGAGATAAACGACAAGGATTTCCTTGTTTTGTCAATACATGTAGCTGAACCTTAGGTTACAAATTATGTAAAACAAGAGTTCAGTAAAAGTATTGTATAAAATTAATGTTTCATTTTTAGGACCACTTTGTCAAATGAAAAGTAATCCTGATGCACATCTGTTGTATACCAACATTCATGACAAATATTACAATAAAATCTGCATCATTTTGGCAAAGCAAAAAAAAAAGTTACAATCTGCCAAGTACTGTGGTTTCAAAACTCTGGGCTCTGTCCTGATTATGAAATGCATAGTATTGAATATTTACTTCAGACTGCACTGGAATTTTCAGGAGGTTCCCCGAATAACTCTGCTAAAAGTCTCTGTGTATACTTATTGTAGATACTTGATTATGAGTCGGGTCTAAATGTAACTGCACAGACCCAGATCTACCATTGCATAATGCATCGGCAGATCTGAGTCTATGCAGTTTGTTAGGAGTATTCAGTAGAACAAACAACATGGATCCTGATTTGCTGGTGCATTATGCAAATCAGGGTTTATTGTTTGCAGTTGGACCTAATTTTTAAGCAAATATATATGGGTTTTTTCACAAAATTTCTGACTACATCATTTACTTTACCAATAGGGGCCCCGAGTGGCCGAGTGGTCTAAAGCGCTCTCCGTTACGGATCACTGCCATCTCACCTCTGTCTGCGTGGGTTCGAGTCTCGGATTCGGCGAATGTGGATATGTGAGAAAGCTTGCCAGTAGCTTCTCGTGGGTCGGTGGTTCTTTGCGGGTATTTCCCAGTTTCTTCCTCCACCATTAATACTGGCCGCCATGTATAGCCTATCGTGTGCTGAAAAATGGCGTTAAGCCGTACAACAATAACAACAACAACTTTACCAATAAATAAATCCATGCATGTGATGAAAATTTGTTGCTGATGGGAAAAAGTTGAATTTAGGCCAGGAGAAAATGTGGCATATCTGTTAAATGCTGGTGTTTTTATGATTTTAAATCATTTGCCTTCAAAATGGATGTCACTTTATCTTCAGGTGATGTGGCAGCATTTTATCAAGTTGATCCATCCAACATTTGATACATTTAAATGATTTTAGGAAACAAGGGGTAATTTACTGACTCAAGTTGCATCCTGCATCCATGTAAATTGACTTGCTGTTGATCTGTTGGAACATTTGATATAAATAATCTGGTTCTCATACCCCGATTCATGTAGGAATATTTATTGACCCAGTTGCGGCAAATATTTGAATCAGGACAACTGATGTTAAACAGGTTGGGGTGATGTCTGGTTATAGAAATTTTGCAGTTATCTTCTTAGCTTTTGTCTTGCTTTGAATCTTTTAAAACTAGCCCCTTTTTTCCAAAATAACTCTTGACTTTTTGTATGCTATTACATCCATCCATCCATCTTGTCCTTTCAGATTTGGTTTCAGAAAAGTAATAGTTGTTTTGGAAAATTAATCTTGACCAAAGTTATGGAATAATTACGCTTGGGTTAAAATGAAATTTGATTTTGAGGTCTAAAAGGTCAGTGGCCAAGGTCACTGTAATTCAGAGAAGAAAATTTGCTTGTGACCTTTTTTTTCTAGAATAAGATTAGGCTGGTATGTTGGGTAAGGAAGTAATCTTTTAATTTTTTGTTGAAAAGGTCAACCACATAGCTTCACATGGCTTTGTGAATTGCTTGCACTTATGAAAAGGAAGAAACCTATATATTTTGATGTCAAAAGATCATGGTCACTGCAATGCTGAGAAGAAAAAAGGTTTCTGCACAATAAATTTCATTTTAGACCATGTACTTTAGCCAAACTTTATGGATGGTTTACACTTAGTGAGAGGGGTGGTCAAAAGATCAAACTGTAAGGTCAGGGAAGATAAACATTTTCCATACAATAACCTAATTCTAGACCACATGCCTTTACCAGACTCTGTATGGTTTTTGCTTGCTTTAATTAAGAGCTCTTGATTTTGAGAAAAGTTGATAGTCAAGGTCACTGTAACTCAGAGTTAGTAAAATTGTTTCTGTGTGATGACCTCAGTTTTAGATCATGTACTTTGACCACATATTTTTGGACAGCTTGCACTTGGGATATTGATTTTTAGGTTGAAAGGTAGAAGATCATCATCACTGTGAAAAAAAATGGGGTACACATTTCCATTAAATAAGATTAAATACATACCATATAATGGTACCAATCCTTAAGAATAGCCAAAAAGAAGCTACTGTTATTGGGCTAGACAGCCCATAGTTCGAAGTCACAATGGCTCAATCAAAGAGCATTCATTTTTACATAGCTTGTATTCTACACTGTCATCTTGCAACAAACTATATTACCCTCTTGCCCCCATCCCCTATGCCATGGACATGTAACTGATGCAACTTGTTTTTAAATTTAACAAAATCCCTCTCCTCTAACATTTTTCAGTCATATAACATACATGAGTCACATTGATAAAGCATGTTTTACTTAGTATCTAGCACCTTTTTTAAAAATTTAGATTGGTCTGTTACGTATTTGTGTATCGACATATAATGAATCTGTGACACGTGGTTTAACATTCAAGAAACCTGTCTGTTTTCTTGGAACTGTTTCATGTACAGTTACTATAAATAGAAAATAAGGAAATTAGATGGAGGAATAAGGATGGATAAATGCATAGCAGCCAATAGTCACACAACACAAGCCTCAAAATGTAATTTTTATTTTGTGTCTCTCTCACTGCTGATGTCTTTGATCTGAACTTGGAAAGATGTTTGTTTTTTTAAAACTTTTTAATATCTGGTTTTCCATTTTATTATCTGGGTTATTATCAATGGGCTGATACTGGAGTACCCAGTTACCTGTTGACAGCTTTACTGTCCATCTATCCATCCATCTGTTATCCACACTTTGTTTCTAGAGTATAACTCTACAACCAATCAAGGTATCTCTATGAAACTTGGTACACATACTGGACTAGGGGGTCAGTATATACCTTTTGCTGTTAACAAGTTCTTCAGTTTCAGTATTTTTTAACATTTTTATTCATTTGTTTCTTCATTCATTCATCAATCATTCAATCTTATTTTTCTGAGCATAACTCCAAATTGTTCAGTATATGTAAATGAATGTTAGCACTCAAATTCAGCTGTTAGTCCAGATGTGCCTATTGCTGTACACAAATTAGACTGTTGGTCAAGATTGCCCATTGTTGTACACAAATTCAGCTGTTAGTCCAGATGTGCCTATTGCTGTACACAGATTAGACTGTTGGTCATAATTGCCCATTGTTGTACACAAATTCAGCTGTTGGTCCAGATGTGCCTATTGCTGTACACAGATTAGACTGTTGGTCATAATTTCCCATTGTTGTACACAAATTCAACTGTTGGTTCAGATGTGCCCTATTGCAGTACACAAATTAGACTGTTGGACCAGATCGTCTGTTGCTGTACTCAACTTAGACTTGGTCCAGATTGCCTGTTGCTGTACACAGCTTAGAACATTGGTCAAAATGTGCCAAATGTTGGTCCAGATTTCATACTGCTATACACAAATCAGACTTGGTCCAGGTTGCCTGTTGATGTACACAAATTAGAGTGTTGGTCCAGATGTGAATATTGCTGTACACAAGTTAGACTGTTGGTCCAGATTGTCTATTGCTATACACAAATTAGACTCTTGTTCCAGATTGCCTATTGCTGTCCACAAATCAGGCTGTTGGTCCATATTGCCTATTGCTATACACAAATCAGACTGTTGGTCCAGTTTGCGTATTGCTGTACACAAATCAGACTGTTGGTCCAGTTTGCGTATTGCTGTACACAAATCAGACTGTTGGTCCATATTGCCTATTGCTGTACACAACATTGATTGTTGGTCCGAATGTGCCTATTGCTCTTCACGATACTTCAGTTTCAGTATTTTAAAACATTTTGTCTGTTCATCATCCATCCACCATTCATACTTTCATTTTTCGAGCAAAACTTACAATGTCATGCAATTTTTCTGTGTTTGAAATCTTTGAGAAACCATTCTTTCTCCTAGCATTATAGCATGGTATGGGATGTAGCTACTTCATCCTTTTGGTTGTTTTTATTCCTATGGTATGTATTGTGGGGCGATATAAATGTCCAATAAAATTTTGGTTTTTGGAGACATTTTAAATTTCTCAACCAAATTTAGCACACATGTCAACTAAGTTGCACAGATGTGTCTTTTGATACTTATAATTTTCTGCATTCAGTATTTATTATCATGTTACTATGGAAACAAAGGGAAGCATAACTAGTATATAAATGAGAGTACTGTAGCATGAGTAGTATACAGATTGACACTGCCTAATCACAGTGTATTTTCAGTAGGAGTAGTTTAGAAGGAAACCAGTCACTGTGTCATCTCTACATGGTGAATGATTTACAGTTAGGTCAAGGAACAAACCCATTGCTTGTATGATGAAATGGTCAAGTTCAACATCACTTACAAATTAATCAATGCCTTGCTGATGTGTACATATATAACTATGAAATGCAGAGCAGGTGCCCCATTCACAGCACTGATGTTTATTGATAAAACAACTGATGAAGCATTGTTTGGTTTGGTGTTTTACAGCACAGCAGCACAAGTAATGTTGTTGTTTTCAGGTTTAATGCCATTAGCAAAACTAATTGTAATCTATAGACAAACAAAGACTTTGTCATGCATGATTAAAAAACTGCAGAGGAAAACTTATGTGAGGGTAAGCTGACCATTTCTAAGTGTGGTTTAGCAACAAAAAACTATGAAAAATGAAACCAGTTCTTCTTGTAAACAAGAGGTTCAAAATATTGTACACCTATTTTATGATTGTCCAGTTTTTGAAGGGTTTTGGAAATCCTTTACTTAATTGTTTTTAGAATTATCTACCAAATATTATGATTTCAAAAAGAGGTGTTTTGTTTGGAAATTACAAGTTTGGTGATCCAAATAACTTTTTCAATAGTTTTACATGACTAAAAAAAAAAAATATTTAGCAAGGCTGTAATTATTACAGTGACATAACCTAACAGCTGAGGAACATACAGCTGTAAAGATAACCAAATTATTTGCCTTTTTGTATGGATTAAAGTTTATCAGCATGTTGGAACAAATGTCAATGTTGAGAAATCAGTAAATATTAGTAGATTTCTGTCTGTAAACATCCATTGTGTGGCTGCTCAAGGGGGTAAATTTGACAGTAGTTGAACCAATATTCCAGCCAAGGGCTGTGTTAGATGGGTGGCCATCCTTGAGGGGCACTTTTGAACAGGAACTTGTAATTGCCATGTGATTCTGGCCCTGTGAAGTGGGTGGCCTCTTGTCAGGAGTCCATTCAAAGGGGGGGGGGACCACTGCAACACACAAAACAGCATGTCAGATCATATTAAAGGGAGTCTATAAAATTACTTTGAAATATCAGTTTAAAAAAAGACAATTCATTCTGTGACGTGCTTGCTTGCCCCATTTGACCTTGGGGTTAAGGTGTTTTAAGGTATTTGTTAAAGTCTTTTTCATTTGCTTATATTTTCTACACCCCTTGATAAATTTTCCTCATACATTAAATTAGGCACAACCAATCTGTGGCCCTCAGGCTGCATGCAGCCCAGTCCATCATATTGTGCCACCCATGGCCATTGTAGGCAGTCAATTGGAAAATATGCATTTTAATTAATATGCATAATTGATGATAAGAAACTGTTCATGCTTATGTGGCCCACTACCGTAAGCATTTTATCTGTTTGAACCCTTTACCAATAACTGCCATCTCACCTCTGTCTGGGTAGATTTGAATCTCGAGCTTGGCAAATTTGTTGTTGTTGTTGTTGTTGTTGTGGGGTTTAACGCCATTTTTAAGCACATGATAGGCTATACATGGTGGCCAGTATTAATGGTGGAGGAAGAACCCGGGAAAACCCCAGAAAGAACCACCAACCCATGAGAAGCTACTGGCAAGCTTTCTCACATATCTACATCGGTCGAATCCGAGACTCGAACCCACGCAGACAGAGGTGAGATGGCAGTGATCCACAACGGAGAGCTCTTTAGACCACTCGGCCACTCGGGGCTCCTGGCAAATTTGAGTATGTGGGAAAGATGCCAGTGGCTTCCCATGGGTCAGTGGTCCTATCTGGTTTTTCCCAGGTTCTTCCTCTACAGGTTTAACTGCCTGCCATGTATTGCTTATCTTGCATTGAGAAATGGCGTTAAACCCCAAAAAACAACAACTGTTCTGGTCCTCAGCCATTAAAAGGTTGGAAGTCCCTGCAATAGATGAATCCTTATGTGGCTAAAATAATTACTTCTGTGACATGCTTCACATAGTAAAATCATTGGATGACAGAAAGAAATAAATTATTATTTTCATTTATTGTAGTGGAAAAGTTGCAGTATTTACAGTGTTGTGTGAAAAATACCAGACATCCATACAAAGGGATCCATCGTACAGAGAGGTGAGACCTTGCAACAGATAATGATTAGTCTGCCATGCTTTTTGTGATTCTTGATCCCTGCCTTTTCACAAAAAGTGGAGTAATATTTACATTTCCACCCACTGTGGATATTATCATGACTGGGCAGTGTGTTAGATACAATCATTGGCTTTGATATGTATTATTTTTCTTATCTCCCCTTTTTGATGCACTTGCCATAAGGCAGAGTACGTTATATATGATGTCAGTGATCCATTCATCTGACAATTTTGTTTCCACACAAAACATTGAGTTCCTTGCCATTTACAATTACCTGACTTTTTGGATGGTTTGAACTTGTAGTAAGGATTCATTAGATGAAATGTCACTGCAACTGAAAGAAGACCAATTTTTCTATGTAATAACTTGAGTTGTCCACCGTCTACAGTTTCCAAATGTTGTGGGTAGGTTGCATTTGGGGCAATGAAAATGTCTATTGATTTTAGTGGGAAAAAGATCAAGTTTATTGTGACAGAAAGAATGTGGTTTCCAAATAATAACTAGAGTTCTCCACCATCTACACTTATAAAACTGTGGATATTTGTGGTAAGGGAGAAGTCTATCGATTTGAGGGTTAAAAAGTCAAAGGTGGGGGTCATTGTGGCACAAAGAAATGGATTTGGCAGAATAACAATTGTTCTTGAGCAAGTTCTGTTATCATATTTTGTGAATGGCTTCTGAGAAGGGTAATAATAAACTTATAGATCATTGGGTCTAAAGGTCAGAGGTCATGGTCTTGGTAAGTCAAATAGGAAAAAACAGTTCCAGAAAATTAAGTGGAGTTTAAGACCTTGACCAAATGTTTGGGTCATTCCTGTTGGTTAGTAATCTTCAGAATAAATCATGCATTCTGTTGCCAGCATGAAGATGCATTCCATTACCAGCATGAAGATGCATTCTGTTACCAACATGAAGATGCATTCTGTTACCAGCATGAAGATGCATTCTTTTACCAGCATGAAGGTCTGTTAACAATTGAGATTCCTAATTTTGAGACTTCATTTCTGGAAACAACTTTTTTAAAAAATGTTTTCAACTGCTGTGTTATAGGTAAATATAAACTTAAGTTTAATAACAATAAAAATATAAACTATAACTTCAGAAAAGAAATAACACCTGTTAAAACTTAGAGGCTGACATATTTGGTGAACATTGTTTTTACACATAGTCTGTAAAAGTTGTTGTTGTTTTGGGTTTAATGCCATTTTTCAGCACAAGATAGGCTTTACATGGTGGCCAGTATAAATGGTGGAGGAAAAACCTGGGAAAACCCCAGTAATTTTTCATTCTTTTCCTAAAGTTGACTGTTTTATGCCAACATATTGGATGGCACAGATCTTGCACATCAGAATGTAAGTAACAACCTAAGCCTTTGTTGATATCATAGTAACTCCTGTCAATGAACTCTTGAAAATAGTAGTTGCAGACATTTGTAGACAGATTTGATAACATCTGTCTTTACATCAGTATGTCCATACTATGGTTTGAATTTGACAGGATATAATATATTTTATATGTTCCACGATACCTGATCCATATTGCATGGTGGAAATGTTGAAAGTAACTTGTATTACAAATTGATTGACTCCCATCAATATCTCATATCTACCAGCTGTAATGATTTCAGTAGGACTTTTAAACACATTATTGGATATATTATGCTAAGGAAATGGGAACTAAGTACCTTTCCCAAGGACACACTGAGGCCATTGACCCAGGCTGGCCTGGGTGAGTATCGAACCTGTGACCCTTCAGTCATGACTCTGATGCTCTACTAATGGAGTTGCTGAGGCTCCAACCACCTATCACCCTAAACATGTAATCCTTCCATTTGTCCCTTGTATTTGTATCAATCTGATTATAAAATTTATCTCTCCAATATAACAGAGATCTGACTGCCTCTAATATAAGGTCATGTTCAGTTGACCTTTCAGTTCACCAATCATGTTAAAGCTTTCAAAGTTATGAAAGTGAAAACACCAGTCAGAACATATAATTTCTGACAATAAACCTCCCCAAAAATAAGTGGACTGGGAATTCCAAAGGTCACTAGAACATTTATTGGTGCTTTTGAGTTGTACATATTTTATGTAGATCTTGATTTTGATCAGGGTTTTTTTTGCATAAAATATATGTGCTCAGATGAGGATATGCTCAACAAAAGACTTTGAGAACTCAAGGGGCACATTAAAAGAAGAGATACAAGAAGATAAATACAGATCAAGCCATAGAAAAAGCTATTGCCATTGACCAAAGCAGATTACTGAGATATAAATCTGGGACAACCAGCAATCATTGTTCATATCCCTTTTGTAAGGGCTGTTCCATTTAAACATACAAGGTACCAAGGGAGGCAGTTTTGAAAAAATGTGTGCCAGGGTATGCTGATAACTCATTGAGTTCATATGAAAATGATAGATTATTCTAAATGGCATCTGTGGTTGACTACAAATTGAAACTGGTTTCCCTAGATCCCATGTATTTTTTACTGGAACAACCTTAGTAATATACTACCCAGATGCCACCAACATAGTAAATTGTCCACAGACACTGATACATTATTGACTTCTCTTTACATCTGTGGGAGGATTTTTTTTTGGCCAGCGGACAAAATACTTCAGCCCCTTTGTGTGTGGCCTGTTGAACTCGAACCATAATATGGAAACAATGTCTAACATGTCAGATGTATCATCAAATATGTCAGATACATCATCTAATGCATCAGACACATCATCTAATATGTCAGATACATCATCTATTGCATCAGATACATCATCTAATGCATCAGATACATCATCTGATATGTCAGATACATCATCTATTGCATCAGATACATCATCTAATGCATCAGATACATCATCTGATATGTCAGATACATCATCAATTGCATCAGATACATCATCTAATGCATCAGATACATCATCTAATGCATCAGATACATCATCTATTGCATCAAATACATCATCTAATGCATCAGATACATCATCTGATATGTCAGATACATCATCTAATGCATCGGATACATATTTCAGATACATCTATTACATTAGATACATCATCTAATGTATCAGATACATTCATCTAATATGTCAGATACATCATCTATTGCATTAGATACATCATCTAATGCATCAGATACATCATCTAATGTGTCAGATACATCATTTAATGCATCAGATACATCATCTATTGCATCAGATACATCATCTAATGCATCAGACACATCATCTAATGTCAGATACATCATCTAATGCATCAGACACATCATCTAATATGTCAGATACATCATCTAATGCATCAGACACATCATCTAATATGTCAGATACATCATCTATTGCATCAGATACATCATCTAATGCATCAGATACATCATCTGATGTCAGATACATCATCAATTGCATCAGATACATCATCTAATGCATCAGATACATCATCTGCTTTGTCAGATACATCATCTAATGCATCGGACACATATTTCAGATACATCTATTGCATTAGATACATCATCTAATGTATCAGATACATTCATCTAATATGTCAGATACATCATCTATTGCATTAGATACATCATCTAATGCATCAGATACATCATCTAATGTGTCAGATACATCATTTAATGCATCAGATACATCATCTATTGCATCAGATACATCATCTAATGCATCAGATACATCATCTAATGTGTCAGATACATCATTTAATGCATCAGATACATCATCTATTGCATCAGATACATCATCTATTGCATCAGATACATCATCTAATGTGTCAGATACATCATTTAATGCATCAGATACATCATCTAATGCGTCAGATAATCATCTAATATGTCAGATACATCATCGATTGCATCAGATACATCATCTAATGTGTCAGATACATCATTTAATGCATCAGATACATCATCTAATGTGTCAGATACATCATCTACTGTGTCAGATACATCATTTAATGCATCAGATACATCATATAATGTGTCAGATACATCATCTAATGTGTCAGATACATCATTTAATGCATCAGATACATCATCTAATGCATCAGATACATTATCTAATGTGTCAGATACATCATTTAATGCATCAGATACATCATCAAATATGTGAGATACATCATCTAATGCATCAGATTCACCATCTAATGTGTCAGATATATCATCTAATATGTGTGTGTGGTTTGGATTTTTAGCATAGCTTTAAAGCAATTTCAGTCACTACACTACGATGTCTGCAGTGTGGCAATTTATAGTGATGTCTAGCACTGGGGCATCATGCTGCAGATATGTAGCATCATGTCCTACCCCGTCACATTATCCTGACACCAGGCTGACCAGTCCTAACACTATCCTCTTAATGCTGAGCACCTAGCGAGGCAGTTGTTAGTACCATTTTTATAAGTCTTTGGTATGACTCAGCAGGGGTTCGAACCCATGACCTCCCTCATTAGATATGTCATCTAATATATCAAATACATCATCTAATGCATCTGATACAGCATCTGATGCATCAGATACATCATCTAATTGTCAGATATATCATCTAATACATCAGATACATCATCTAATACATAATATACATCATCTAATGCATCAGATACATCATCTGATGTGTCAGAAACATCATCTAATGCATTCGATACATCATCTAATATGTCAGATATGTCATCTAATATATCAGATATATCATCTATCATCTAATGCCTCAGACTATGAGCTATGTGGGTCAGATGCATGCATCTGAAATGCACCATTTTTCATAAAAATGTGTGAAGGGTGCATGGAATAAGGCCCACCACAAAAGAGGTCACTAGGTCAAGTTTATGCAATGATTCTTTGCCAGACAATCAATAAAAGATGTTGCTGACTAATCTAAATTCAGAGGTGTCCAAATCTAGTTTACATATTGTTTCTCTGTCAGACACCCAATGAAGGTGTTGCCAGCAAAGCTTGTTTGGTCATTAAATTTTCACAATTGTTTAAACACACTATAGCCTTGGATGCGGGAGGTCGCAGGTTCGAACCCCGGCCGAGCCATACCAAAAACTTTCAAAAATGGTACTAACAGCTGCCTCGCTTGGCGCTTAGCATTAAGAGGTTAGTGTTAGGACTGGTTGTCCTGGTGTCAGGATAATGTGACTGGGTGGGACATCATGCTACATGTCTGCAGCATGATGCCCCAGTGCTAAATATCGCTATAAACTGTCACACTGCAGACATCATAGCGATATGACTGAAAAATTGTTAAAGCTACGTTAAAAATCTAAATCACACACACACACACTGTAGCCAGTAAATACAAGACAAAAAATGGCATGAAAGCTTATCTCCTGGACTTAATAAAAACCCCTTTAATTTAATGATTACCTCAGGGTATGTACTTTAGACATTCACATCATGTGGTTTGTGTCATGGTATGTCAGCACTTGATACCTTTAGAACAAACAATTGAGAAGCCTTGACCCAAATTAAGAAGAAAAAATACTGGCAACAAAAAAAAAACTTAATTATCCTTCTTCAGGATATATATGGGAACCTGATCAAATAAAATTTCACCATCTGACTTGACTGAAAATTCACGTTAAGGTGTTACATATTTTCAAGGTAGTAAGTCAGCCTTTTGTCAGTTAATAATTAATTTTTAAAAACAGTTGAGTGAGATAAAATACTGTTGTTGGGTGAAATTCTGAAGTATAGTTTACTGAAAATAAAAGAAAAAGATTTTTTAAAATAAATAATTAGTTCGATCGGAAACACCAGTTAATCCTGGAAGAGTTAATCCTGGAAGGTTTAATTTTAAAAATAAAACAGCAGCAAATCTGAACTGAAAGTGACACATTTTCTAGTCCATTTAATAATTAGATATATCAGTGTTTTATTTGTTGTTACAACTTTATGTATCTCCTTTGAAAGTTTTAAGTTAAATTTCACAAATATATGGCTGCCAAGTTAATTTTCAGGAAAAAAAAAGTCTGACAAGAACCATTAGAATTTCAGGATCCTTGCATACTTAGTATATTCATGTATTTGCCATTACATTTGTCAGGGTTTAACATTAAAGATTGTCAATTTTTCTTTATTTTCAAACCAGCTCTTTACTCTTAATTCATATAATAGCAAAATGAAACTCGATAATATGACCGGAAAGATGTGATACACAGCACACTTAAGGCAATATTATCTCCGTTTTACTTACAATGCTTTTTTTTTGTCTCTGAAGTGACATGTGCTAAAGATAAAAAAAATGGATGCATATGATTCAGTCCTTTTCATCCAGAAAACAACATATCAGTAGAGCAGTGGTTTAGTAAGGCCTTTACAAAAAAATGGAATTTTGACCATTCATTGACTTAATGTTTCTTAAATTTCATATTTTTCAGTACCTAGACAAGATTGGTCAGATTTTCTTTGGTTTACCTCCACCACAAACTTCACCCCAAGGATTTTTTGGTGAGTCCATTGCATGTATGATGGGATCTGCAGCCTAATAAGTTTTGTCAGCGATAACGTTTTATTTGTCACATGATACAACCATTCTTTACTATTAGTCCTGCGCATTAGTTTTGATGGAACTTCACTGCACCTTCTCCTTGGGAAGGAGGCTGTAGGGGTTAATATGTACAGGCATGTGCATTAATGGTTTTTACAGCTAGATTTTAACAGAATGTAGACATAAATTTGTATTTGGAATCATGAAATTATGCAGGGGGTAGCTAAGATGCTGGAATAGACCAAAATTGTTTGTACCAAATGCCAATATGATTAAGATTATGCTCTTATGTCTTAGCATCTGGTCATCTGAAAATGTTGTCTGACAAATGAACATGCGGTGAAGATGAGGACAGTCATCCTCATAAAAAGTTGAAACAATGGGCATAAAAATATAAAGATATTGGCCATGCTTAAAAGCGTGAAATGTGACAATTTCATTTATTGCACCTTATGTCAATTTG
The DNA here is from genome assembly GCA_016617855.1 of Megalonaias nervosa. Taxonomy (NCBI): domain Eukaryota; kingdom Metazoa; phylum Mollusca; class Bivalvia; order Unionida; family Unionidae; genus Megalonaias; species Megalonaias nervosa. The sequence continues at coordinate 27,141 of JAECUM010001385.1, forward strand.
AGCATTGCCCAAGGTAGGAGAGATGGTTAATTAATGGTTAGCTGGCATGTAATTAATTAAATTAAAGATTATGTTGGATTGAACTCTAGCTCCAGAGCCATATACTTTTATGGAATTTGGAACTGTTGTGTCAGAAACTGAACAGGAGGTCATTAAGGCTGGAGTCTATTTCACAAATTTTGTAGCTGAACATAAATATTGCAATTTCTGCATGAAACCACATTTCTGAATGTTCAGATTTGACAGTAGGAATTAGTTATTACTGGTAGAACAGAGACTACTGCCAATGTATTAACAGTAATGTGAATCAATTCAGGAAGGCATCATAAAAAAAGATTTCATCGCAGCTCTGTAGTATAGCAAGTCATGGTAGCATTGTAGATGATAGAAAAAGGACAAGACCATGCTATTATGTTCTATGTCCCTAGAAGACAGGTTTTCAATCCCAAAATTTAAATTTAAAAATACTTGTATTTATATGGTACAGTCAGCATTGAATTTCATTTGATGTTAGCATAGTAGATGTTAGAAAAAGGCCATGTTTTTATGTGCAAGAAGACTACTGGAATTTTTTTTGTTCTATTCCTGGTTGAAATATGGGAGGCTGAATGCCAATTGTTTTTAACTTTTTGTTTGGCAGGAAAACTTTAAAGACAACAGAACCAATCAGGTATCCCAAAAAAAGTTATCCTTTTGGCAGGTACAATGTTAAAATTTGTAAAAGTCAGTTTTTGAGCTCATGAGAAGGCCATAGACTGGTGGTGCAGATGGTGCTTTTTGTATTCACAACTCTTCAGTGTCAGTATTTCAGTATTTTTATCTATTTGTCTGTTTATTGATAAATCCATCACACATACTTTTGTTTACAGGGCATAACCCCATGATCAGTCAAGATATCTCTATGAAACATGATACACTTATTACACTAGTGGTCTAGCTGTGCAGTTTGCTTTTACAGTTCAGGATTTTTGAAGTTTTCATCTGTTTGTTTATATATCAATCTATCATTTTACTGTCATTCCAGAGCAGAACTCCAAAACTGCTGTCCATCATACACACTTTTGTTTCCAGAATAAAAATCCAAAACTGTTCATTGAAAAGATATCACTTTGCTTCTTTTATTAATACAGTCAAACCTGACCTAAAGGCCACATTTATTTGACTGTCACTTGTTCACAATAGCCATTTTAATTTTCCCCTGGCAAATTTCCTATATGTTACATGTGTATCAGTCACTTGCCTTTTGTAGGCAGTAGCCATGTGTTTCTTAACCAAATGTTGGTTTCTCCCACAATGAATAGCCATAATGGCTTCTTTTTATTTCCTGTTCATCACAGGCTTCTTACATAAGCCAAATGTGTTTTGACCTTGGCAAGTTGAGCAACTGACTAATACAAATACAGATATTGTTTTTATAGCATGAACAAACTGAGAGTGGTGTATATTTTTTTAGTCAGTGATGATTTCATTTGTTGGATTGATTAAGGTGAGCAGGATACAGCAGTCTTGTGTGGAATATAAATTTGGGAGAGAAGAACATATATCCATAATTATGGTTTTGTTGTACAGTGTACATACTAATAATAATAATAATAATAATAATAATATTTGGTCCATGGTATTTGTTTTTAAAAAACATTTTTAAAAGTTGTACATGTGTGCAGTGGCCAGTGTTACCTTTTCCATGAGTGACAGGTTTGAGTGTAGTGTACATATCAGAGTGGTGGTTAAAACGTACCTTTTGCAATAATTCAGGGTAAATGATACACAGAAAATTCATGCTGACTCATAGTTTTGTTATCATCCACATGTCACAATAATTTAAATGACCAATAATGAATTTGACCCGAACTAAACAGACTACTGCACAGACATGATAATAACTTCCCTGTATACTTCATAACATTTTGAACTTCCTCTGAAATCTTCATAAAATCTGTTGGTATCCCAACAGCGGGGCAGGGGATATAGATTACTTCTTGTTATCATTAAGCAAGTAGAGACAGTTTGTGTTGTCCTTTTCAGGCAATCTGTTGCAGAGTTTTCTGGTTGATGATGAAGATGACAAGGTTCCTACAAACATGCCACTCCAACCAACAGCCACTACGCCAGTGAAACAGGAATCAAATGTTGATCTAGATTGACCATCTGCGATTCATTATTCTCACCTTAAATATTTCTACAGTCTCTTGATTTACTTCAGCAGTTACTAATGTTACAGTTAATATTCCTAAATGTTACGATATACATTGTAATCTGCCACACAGGATGCCACTATGCAAAGGACACCTGTCCAGTAAAGATAACATTTACGACTTGTATTCTTAAGTTTACTTACAACAGTGACTTCTCTAGAAAGGACACATGTTTATTAAAGTAAAAAGTGTTTGTTTTTTAGAGTGGCCAATTTAGATAGGTGTCACTTTAATTGCCTACCAAGAACCCATTGTTTATGATACGAGGTGTGCCAGGATACAGACACTAATGGACATTGTGAAGGATTTTTATCTAAGATCTGCAAAAACTCGTGATTGCATAACAAAGAGAATGTGCAAGAATAAATGTAAACAAATTATACACAGTCAACTTTATTGCCTTTCATTATTTGTACACATATATACCAATCATAAAGACGATCTGAATATGTAATGGTATTGTTTGTACATTGACGTCTGTTGATGTTATGCTTTTGCTTTTCCAGATCATAACTTGACAAGCCTTTGAGTTATTTTAATGAAACCTTACTCAGACATATATCATAAGTAGATGGTGTGTCATGTACAAGTTAGGCCCTATGCTCAGATGTCAAGGTCACATGAAGGGAAAATGCATTTAATTTGTGACCCATTTCTTTATCATGGCTGCAATTTTTAACTGCTGCAAATGGTTCAATTAAACTTTTTTATGTGTAAAATTGGTGCATCCAACTTAAAATCTTGAAAAATGTTCTCCATAGATGACATCAAAGTTAGAAATAGGAAATGGGTTTTTAAAAGCAGTATAGTATACTAGGATGAGTAAATTGCTCTTACTTGGTGCAAATGACATTTTTATACACCTGCCCTAAGGTATTTGGTGTAAGGAAGAAACCTGTATAATTTTGTGATCAGAACTATCAAAGGTCATTGTTACTGTCTCTGAAATCAATAGAAAAATGGTTTGCACACAATATCAATAATTGTACCTGACATAACTGGACCAAACTTTGTGGATAGCTGTCACCTGAAGTAGGAAGTAAGTCTATGAATTTTGGGATAAAAACATTAAAGGTCAAGGTTACTCTGAGAGAAGAAAACTTTCTAAATCACTTACCTGAACCAAACTTTGTGCATAGCTTCCATATGAGACAAGGTAGAATCCTATCAATTTTGTCAGTGAAAATTTCAATGCTGAAGGTCACCATGACTGAAAGAAGAAAAATGGTTTCTGTACAATAACATTAGTTCTTCATCACATACCTGGACCAAACTTTGGAGATTGCTTGCACTTGGGACATGGAGGAAACCTATCAAATAATGGGATCAGAGATCAAGGTTACAGACTGAAACAAGAACAGTGGTATCTATACAAAAATTTCAGTTCTTGACCATATACTTTCACCTGAGTTTGTGTATTACTTGCATATTGGGTAAGAAAAAAATATATTGATGCAGGGGCCAAGAAGTCAAATGTTGATGGTCATTGTGAATTAAAGACATGTGGTTTTGCATGCTAACTTTACTTGCATGATGGAAAAGTGGGGGAAAACAAATGTATGGGTTTAAATTTCAAAATTGCTGATCAATACTCAATGTAGTAATCATTTCAGTGACAATGATACTTTAACAGATAGTCAGATCATGTTCCAGACTGGCACCATGGACACATTTCATATTTATTAACTCACAGAAGACCACTATGACATTAAAAAGTCTGCTGACAGAAAACAAACCTTGCTTGACCAACAGTATAAGATATTATTTATTAAACATTCACCTGCACATAGTCTTTGTTTTCTGTAAATCCCTCCAACTCTGCAAATGTTGACTGTTATAAACAAACCTACTCTTATATAACTAGAAACAGAATTAGGTCCAGCATTGTGTCACCTCAAGAAACAAATCTGATGGTAAAAGTGTCTAGTACTGACATGTTAGGATTTTAATATCAAGTTAGTAAGAATGACAATCCACTAATTTGGTGTACTGTTTTTTTTTAAGGCAAGAATGAATACTTTCTTTTCTGTTTGAATTAGAGCGCAATATGTGACATTACTTTATTTATGTTCCATAACCTATCAAGAATATAAGGTGCACACACAATCCAATTTGTGCATCCAATTATCATATCTGGGTGTACCAGAGCAAATCAAATGAATTTTGAACCCAGGTCTGTCAGATATCATAGTCTGCGTCATAATGCAAAGATCAGTGTTGCAGTGAGGGAAGATTGAATTTGATGACCTATTTATTTGTCCAGGCTGCAACTTTTTAACTACTACAAAATGTTTTTATAAAGCTTTACCCAGATATGCAGGTACCTCATGACCAGATAGTGTGTCATGATATTACACTTTGGTGTTTACATGAAGGGGGAGTCACATAGGCACAAAAAAACCCAATTTACCTCAAGGGTCAAAGACACACATAGGAAAAGGTTATTTCTGTTGCCAGGCTATATAAACTTCTTTAAACATCTTGATCAAACTTTACCCAGATGTACCTCATGAAGGGGGAGTCACATAGCTCATTTGGTTATCAAACTAATGATCCAAGGGTCACAAATCCCATACCTGCCCAGGTCAGCCTGGGTTGGCTGTCTTGATGCATGCATGGGTAAGACACTTAGCTCCTATTTCCTTGGCATTATATAGCTAATAATGTCTTTAAAAGGGCCATTCAAACTCGGAAGAAAAAAGAAAAACAGTTTACATCAAGGGTCAAGTTTACACTGAGGAAAATGTTATTTTGTGACCCAATTTCTGTTGCCTGGCTATATAAGCTTCTTTAAACGTCTTGATCAAACTTCACCCAGAGATACATCAAGACCTGGCAATTTTTGCATTGAGGTGCTCAGGTATCAAGGTCCCAGCAAGCAAAAATTTGACTTGTTGGGGAGGTGTCTTATTTAAATCACATAATGGGCGTCTTGTGCTGTGCTATGGTACTCCTGTTATAAATTATTAGCTTTTCTGACAAACGGCCATATGAGCAAAATTATTATGTCACTGTGTCAATTTTCATCCATCAGCATTGGTTTTTACGATGTTAGAGGTTTTATTTCAAATCAGATATTGCCAAAACTGGCTATAAATACCAAAAATTTGGACATATTCAGTTATGAGTAAACTCTGCATAGAGACTTGTGCAAGAGATATTTCCAACTTAAATTTTTGGTGAGATGACCCTTAATTTTTGTTATTTCTTTTAAACCTACTTAGATTGTTGCATAAAATCCATGAATATATTCCAGAGATAAAAATTCTTGTACAAATACACTGGAAGAGTTGCATAAAATCCATGATTATATCCCAGAGATAAAATTTCTTGTACAAATACACTGGAAGAGTTAATCAAGTATGGTGCACTCCATATTCCTAATTTCACATCATGCCTAAATTCATGGTAAGTGGGAGCATCTAAATATTTCCTACTTGGCTTCCATTGTTGTATTAGTCACATGATTATCTCGTGTACAGATCATAGTTTCTCTTGGTTGCAGAAGAACTTATCCCTGGAAATATTAAGTGCAAATTTTATATGCTTCCTACCTGAAATCTTTCCTTTCCATTCAGTACTCTACACAAAATCACTTGAATATAATAGTCTGCATTTTATAAGTGTCCATCCTTCTGATTGTCCGTTTCAAGTGTTTGCATCAGCAATGATTACATGATTCACATACAATTTTGATAAATGTGTTCATATGAACATACTGGAGAAATCAAGGGTAAGCAATTTATTTGCCAAAGTATGTTCATATGAACATACTGGAGATGTCAAGAGTAAGCCATTTATTTGCCATTGTTTATAGGTTTAATTTTATAATAAAAGGAGTCTGTTTTCAGGATTCAAAGGATTTTTGTATGATGTTAATGTTCATTACTCAAATAAATATAGGTCAGCAATTATATATCCAGTTGTCTGTCTGTATCATTAGTGCATTCATTAAATTATACATCTGTTTGTCTGCATGTCTGTTTTGTCTTATTTGTATAAGTGTGTCAGATCAAATTGATCTTCTTTGTATGATAGTTTACCAGAAAAGCATGAAATGTATGATGCAGATAAACATACAAAATCCAGAATTGAGATCTGGTATTTGAAATGGGGATTATCTCTATTAAAAATTAAGTTTCAAAAATGAAAGGCATACACAAAAAATAATAGGCATATAGACGTTTTACTGAATTAATAGTGATAAACTAATAACAAGATGAAGTAAAAAAAAATACAAGGAATATTAGCATTAACAGAAATAGGTTGATTGTTGTCACACCTTTTATTATTTTAGAAAGAACAATTTCAATTTTTCTTATTTCAGAGTATCAGCTGTTTTGAGCTTGCTGCACCCACCATTTAAAATTGTTGTAAAAAAAATGAGGATACTAGAAGCAATAATCAGATCATTTTTTAATTCATTATGACATGTCATTTACCTATATTTGTAAGGATGGTATATAATCATCAGCATGTACCACCTGGATAAATGCAGTAATTCTAAACGACTCGCAGACCTCCACCTAATAAGATAGCCATAACTAAAATTAAATTGATTTCTCATCAAAAAATGCTGCTGTAAACTGTGCCTTGACTAGAATTGTTAGAGCTGACACAAATAGTCAAATATTTGAATCATAATACTTTTATTTAGAATATTCTAACTGAAAATTGGTATTAAAATATGTGTTCATTTACCTAGAAAGAAATGATGTGTATAACCTGACCTGGCAGCCAGTTACACTGTCCATGAGTCACTATAGTGCTTTTGGCACCATTTTGTCTAAGAAATGGGGCAAAATGTAAGAATGCTGGCAGATTTGAACCAAATTACTAGCTGATTTGGCCCAAATTATTTGCTGATTCAATCCCAGTGACAGGCTGATTCAGACCAAGTAAAATATTATAAGAAAAGCCATGGAATATACAAATGTGAATTATTTTAATAGTTATTAGCAAAATTCTAACTGAAACCAAACAAAATAAATATGAACTAGTGTTTGTATTTTTTCTGTAACCAGAATAATGAAAATATATATTTATGGTTTGACTTAAAAGCATTTTGAAATTTTCATATATCGTGCCACTATGACCAACTACCAACACTACCAAACAGTAATGTATATAAATTTACCAATAGTTTTTATTGATTGCTCATGTAAATCGTGGTTGCTTCGGGATGTATTTATGCATAAAAAATTTGGTAAAGAGTTACTGATGAGTAACACGTAACATAATTGACTGTAATTGTTGAATTTGTATCTTTTGAGTAAAATCTTTTTATGGATACCCCACATCCCCATCCCAGCAAATACAACTGGTGAGAGCGTTTGGGTTGTAACTGCGTTGATATAATTGGTTTTCTGTATTATTATCCTATCCTCCCTTTTTCTGGTGTTTATGTATTTTCTGTATAAAATAAATTTTGAGAAAAGAATCAGAAATTGAGGTTTTTGTTTTCTCATAAATTTTTCTTGCCAAAAATTTTAAAATTTTAGGTTTCAAAGCCCATCCTTTGCCTTCAGGCATTTCGACCTATTGAACCAGTTTTCTCGCCTTTTCCCTTTTGTTTCCCAATTTTCTGTTCGACAGTGACATCAGCCATGGATTTGATTCGAGTTTAACTTTCTTTCTACTTTTTATCTCTTTTATCATGTCCATCAACAGACTGATAAACACCAAGGACACTTGATGGCACTGTGGAAGTTCTACGCTGAGAAACTGATCTCCACCGGTCAGCTAATGAAATTATGTGCCGCATTTATTGATCATGTTAGTTCTCCATTTTTTGTGAAAATTTTTTAAAAGTTCTTTTGTTTTCTTCAGTGTAAAATAAATTTTCAATTGTAAGAAGTGTTTAAAATTAAGACATTGTTTGACAAAATTAAAACAAGAATTAAAAACGAAGATAAAATCTAACATTGGAGAGCAAAATTTACAAATATTAACAAATTTGATGATTAAAAAATTAAGAAACATTCAAATTTTCAAATTTGTTAAAAATTACAAAATAAAGTTCATAAAAATATTTTTTTTTAATTTTATAAAATTTATGAAAAATTCTTAAAAAGAAAGAAGTAACTAAAAAGTTTAAAAATTTGACCCACCAAGAATAAATTTTAAAATATTTAAAAAAATTAATTTTTTAATTTTTCAAAATAAGATAGGAAAATATTTAAAAACAATTTTCAAATTAGGCAAAGATTTAGAAATAAAATAAATTTTAAAAATAATAAAAAAAACAACAAATATAAACAATTTTTAAAAAATCAAAATTTTATCCCAAAACCCCACAAAAATCGGACACCAACACATCTTTCATGACCGACATTGGTCTCTTTTTTTTGTTTTCACACTAAACCAATCGTTTCCATTTACTGACTTTGAGCCAAAAAATAAGGATCCTATTCAGTCTATGAAAATATTTGTTGTTTGGGTATTTTATGGCACACCAAAACGCCAAGGACATACTATGGTAGCTGACTTTGGCCGATTGAAAAGTAGAATTCGAAACCACACCCTTTCCGGCCACGAGTCCCGGTATGCTAACCATGGAACCACCACAGCTCCTGTATCCATTAATCGCTTCTTGAGATTTTTGAGACTGCACATCGGGCCTATTCTACATCCGCAAGTCCGCAAAGGGAAAGGGGATTGGGTGTGGGTTTGGGAAATGGAAATGAAATAAAAGTGAAATAAGTCCTGAATCAAAGCTTTTAATGACATTCACGAACAATGTTATGAAGTTTGGACGTTAATAAAGTTGGACAGCGTTGTGTATTCAGCTGCATCGTGTAATGAAAAGATAAAAAGCAAGAAAAACAATTTGTTAAGCTGACAACCTGTCCAAACGTGTCATCACACGCATCATTCTATATGCAAGTCAGTAGCTTTACGGTTTACTCAAACAACACGTGCAAGCATAGACTCGGTTAGAGACAGGCACCCAGATTTAATTAAGTGTTTCATTATTTTAAGAAAAATATGTCGAAGAAGCACGTGTCACGCATGTTTCGAAAGCAAAAACAAATTATTCCTATTGACTATCATGTATAGAAATAAAACAATTTTACTTAGTTTACTTTTTCTATGCACTGATATCAGTACTACATATTCCAAGGCCTTTATAGACATGCCTGAGATGTACAAAAGGTGTTTGTGTGTGTGAAACAAAGTAGGAAGCATGGGGAAACTTCCCACCTTTGTAGAATTTCTGTAGGTATCACGTACATATCCGGTAAAGGGTGGGGATACTTTTCAAATGTAACTCAAACGAATGTTGGGCTCAAAAAATGAGGAAGCTGTGTTGTACAATATGCAGTGTACTGTATGAAAGTTTGATTTCATTATGTCAAGAGCTGGTAATGAAAACTGCAGAGAAATTCATGTTATATCTATCATGCAAAATGATTCTCTTCATTGTAGTTTTTTATCCTCAAGGTTATAAGTTCATTTTACCTACAGGATTCTCGCTATTATGCAGATACTAGCTTTTGTAACTTGAAACTTGTTGTTTTGTTTTTTTTATACTCGATTCTCATTTATCTCAATTTGATACTTGATACCAGAATGTATGTAAAGCACGCAAAGTGCAAGAGTGCCATATTCGGTATTCAGTAATACAATGTTTTTTCTTATAAGGTAACTGAGTTGTACCAAGATATTGCCTCCATGGCCATTTCGTCCAGGAAGTGACGAGCATTCTCCAAAAGCTTCTGCATTCCGTTCATGTTCTGGTGGATTATTCTTCTTTTCTGGTCAATTAAAGTCGCTTTCGCCCATTTGGAAATTTGCGACTGATTAATGTCTGTAAAACCGGCTTTTGAATTTCTCGACGTGTGGTGTCAAATTAATGCGACTACCCGTGATTTGATTGTGCGCGAAGCGCACTGCTTACCTAGTTAGTCGTCAGGTGGGAAAGGAGCCACACACCACTGTTCCGGGCTATAACAGCCCACACAGCGTGGATATTTGGAACGAGTGGGAATCAGAACACGCACTCGTTTGACAATTTGATTGTCATCATTGCAACTGTTAAGTCATCCCGTGGGAATATACTACACACATGGCGAAACCACTGTTCCCAGTATAGGGGCCTCTTGGCGAGCCAAAAGGTCAAAGGTCTTTTCTAGTTTGAAGCAGCACATTTTTGCCTGCTTTCACGAACGTTTTTTGGGGATTTTATTTGTCGATGATGACATTTTGGAGAAATTCTTTTCCTCTCGTCAGAACGGCATCTTTCAAAGCGTGCAGTCCTCGTATCAACATCGATTTTACGATGGGAGCCACCGTACGAAAAAACAGATTTGAGCCTATCTCCTGAATCATGTCCTCGTTGGCGAACGACTTCTCGGTACGCAGGTTAAATGATTTACAAGTCTTTAGAGAATCGTTTTCGAAAATATAGTTTCACTGTGACTTTTATGCTTTTTTTGTCAATGTTGACACTGTCGAAATACGAGTTACTGACTGGTAAATAATGAGGATGTACAAATTCACGGTGAACACGATAGGTGTTTCGATCTCCTTCATAAACAGCCATGGCAGAATCCACTTTGAAACGAGTGACTCTTATCAATGCAGCTGCTGTATTTCCCACCAAATACTGACAGATGCAGGATATTTTCTGAAGCGGAAAAGTTGGGTCTTTCTACAGTTTAAAAAAGGTCTGTGTCTAGTGCGTTTTAAATGAATATAGTACCTTACAGGTATGGTATTCATTAATTTATTTATCTATTCCTGGTGGAAAATAATTGGTATATATTCATAATGCCTGCATTATTTTGTGGTCCTTAAAATAAGAAAAAAAAAACTTTATGTGTCATCGTTTTATTTTTAAAAATAAACCCTAATGATTAAAATATTCTTAATAGTCTTTATTCATAAAAATAACGTACCAATAATTTAGTTTCGGGGAGGTGGCGGCCTGAGAATATTTTGGAAAGAATATACAAGGCCCTCGAATGCCTTCGAAACTATTCTTGCTCCGATTTTAAAAAAAAGTACTTATTATATTCATTGTGTTAGTTGAGAAAAAGAAGATCTCGAGATATTGATGTTAATGAAAAGAAAATATTTTTGTTTCAATGAAAATCGCACCACTGAGAATGATGAATGTTGATAACTGAAACAGGACAGGTCATTTGCATTAAGCAAGAGCATCAAAAAATCTTACATTGGCTGTGTTTTCCAAGACGCTCATTTAAGAAGTTATTAACGTAATCAGTCCCACTGGAATTCGACGAATTGTTTGGTTTGAAAGGGATGATTTAGAGTATTATGCGTAGATACTGTTAAATGACTCTTTTGCAAGGCAAGCACAAGATTATACAAATAAATTCTTACGATTTTGACCAAACAATGCGTCAAACGCATTTTATCAGTATTGTTGTCATGCTAACTATTTCAGCAAGGGCCTATCTTGCTAAAATATGTCCTTGCTGTGATACACATGCAAATTGAAAGGTCAAACCATGATGATGTTGTGGGCTTAATGACATTTTTTTCAGCTTATGATAAGTTATTCACTGCTGTCAGTATATCTGGTGGAGAAAGAACCCGAGAAGAACCAACGACCCACAGGAAGCTACTGGAAAGCTTTCTCATATACCCACGTTGACCGAGCCCATGACTGGAACCCCCACAGAGTTGAGACGTCAATGATCGGGAAGCTACTGGCAAGCTTTCTCACATACCCACGTTGACCAAGCCATGACTCGAACCCACAAAGATAGAGTTGAGACGTCAATGATCAGTAAAGGCGACGTCTTAGACCACTTGTCCACCTGGGGCCACGCCACAACATGTAAACATTTGAGAGAGAGAGAGAGAGAGAGAGAGAGAGAGAGAACTTGGAGGACTGTGGAGAGTGTTAAAACGAAATTATGTTGGAACTACTAATGCACTGTGATGAATGGTTTCTTTTCAATTCTTCACTAGTAGAAAAAAAATCATAAAAAGTAAAAGTACTTAGAAAGAAGGAAGCATTTATACTATCTTATTATTCAACAAATAATACGTTCCTGTCGAGACACGGCAGGTCGGATCTGTATTCTTGTCATGCTTGATTAGAATGTGCATTACACCTGATTCGCGTCATTGTTTGCATTCGGTTTTCACGGTGCCCTCGGTTGTCAAAATGGGACATTTATCTATACTGGATCTTGCTTCTTGTTAACAGCCAACTTGCAACTTTCATTGCATTACGTTGTAACTTTTAGTATGTGAACATTTTACTTTGTAATACTTAAGTGTCTTATAAAATGAAATCTGTCAATTGCCGAGAGAAAAACTAGAGCTGCAGAGACACAATTAAGAATGTTAACGTGTATAATAATAACATTCCACATTTAATCACTCGCGTGGAATCTGAAGACACAAAATTGAAATATTGTAATATCATACATTGTCTGCGACAACAGGAAGAGCTGCTGTTGATATCAGTGGCACTACTCTATTAATCAGTCAGCTTTCAAACTTACTGCTTATCAGTCAGGATCTACAGGAATTTATTTTGATTGATAAGGTGTCAACAGCATGTTCATGATTATCTGAGACAGATTGAAACAGATCAAAGTAAAACAGTTCTTTGGAGGTGTACATAAGATCGTTAATGGTAAACTTTACTAACTTAAACTGGTGGCTATACAATTTTCACAGCCACTGTGGCGATAATCTCTTTTGGAATTAATTTCTTTCCGCAGTTAGGAACTATACATGCTCCTATGCATGCTATTCAAAATCGGTATTTAGTCAAATATCATTTCCTTTTTCCTGCTCTTTTTCACCCGCTCTCTGCGGATGAAAAGATCTTAAAATGTATAAAGATCGTATACCCTCTAGTATACGCATATTTAATCAATAAGGAGGCGTAAACAAAATGCCAGAAAACGAAATCTAAACAACAGAAAGTAAGGTTCAACTTTTAAAATCATTTTTCTACGTGAATCCTGCAAAATTGTTATTGACTGAACTTTAGAAGAACTGTTGTTATTCATATTCTGTCACCCATGCAATATCGCATGCCTTGTACACTCTACGACAAACGGACTCAGTTTTAGAAGAGGAAAAAAACCCCGCTTGATTAAACATTGTAATAAAATTCTTTCAGTAGCGATCCCAGCTCTCAACACCATCATAATCATGTTTGAAAACAATGAAGAAATCCAGCATTGATGAATTTTGATTGCAAACTGAAATTATTTGGCAAAGTTTGGGTGTAGCGTCTGTTACGGAAATAGAGTGCAAGCTTGAGAAAGCTAAAATTTCACGTTTGAATGCAGAAATGAAAAAAAAAAAAAAATACAGAACCAAAACCTATACAAGTAAGACCGCAATCGCTAGAATCTTTTGTATAAAGATATTATGCTCCGATATCTGTCGGACTTGACCCCTGCTACGTTTCTACAATGGCCACACCCCAACAATATTCACTGTATGAATCAACGAATGAAATATGTTAACAAAAATATTTAAAAAAATCTCTTCAGCATTGTTTGAAAAAGTCACTAATTTGACAAAATACACAGTTTGAAGCATTATTTGTACAAGCTAAATTTGTATCAGTTGCTGTCCTAAAATTACGGTAAATTTTGGAACTTCTTTCTACTGATGTAGTAATGCAGCCGTTAATCGCATTGGCACAGAATGGAGAACAAAATGTACGTGCAAATCGACAGTTTTTGCTTTAGAAATATGTAATAAAGCGCAAAATTACGTTCATTTAGTAGATATAAAGAAATATTTTCTATTGTCACTTGTAGCTTCGCCACTCTTCACAATACAATGATTCCCACTTAATTCATCAAATATGTCTTTGTGTCTACTCCAAAAACGTAGGTACCCACTATCTCAGCCACGAGGTAAATGGATGAAAGGTGGACGCCAGTAGTTTTACATAAAACCATCATTTTGGCATTGTAGGAAAACTCGTTTGAGACTAAATTCCATTGAATATTGCAGCTGCTAAAACTGTACACAAATGATGAGGTGGCACACTTTACCAAGTTTTTGCTTATACGTCAGGAAGACTGTTTTACTCACATTTAGTTGCACTCATAAGAGTGAAATATGTAGGTGGTCTTCACATATTGACCTTGAATGAACAAAACAAAACATAACTGTTGCTAAAAGCTACGAAGGATGAAATGGAATTTGTTAGACAAGATGCACCAATGAGTTTGTGCGATGTAAAACTGTACCATGTGAACCAGAGAAAGTCAAAGTTGCCATTTTGAATACAAGATCGCTGAAAGCACATACTAACAGTGTAAAATCTGATCACGGCTTAATGGCTGTATACATAATAGAAATAGCTGAAACAGAACCGGCGAAAGAAGACCAGAAGAATATTTTCTTCGTCATGTACAGAAAAGATGGAGCAGCCAGTTGTGATGACAGCAGGCCACATCGTAGCATAATTCTGTATGTATGAGATGACATTCATATCCAGGAAGTATAGACACATACACATACACAGAGGAATGCTGCAATAAACTGCAAATGACTAATTATATAAGACAAAAACGACTTATCTAGAACCGGCCTGTCATTACTACACAGATAAATGGCCTACAATGTCAATATGAAGGACTGTTTTTATATTTCTGTTGCTATTTTGACCTATGTTTATATTTTAGGGTAGAATCTTGTCTGGCAGCTAACTACTGCTGATTAAGTTGTCCTTGTAAACCCATCTACACATAAGGGCGCTGATAACTTCATCGTCATCTCTTCGAAAGACAGTCTGCATGGTGGCCCAACTTTGAAATCAATAGTTGTATAAAGCAAGACACTGTACGGCACAGTGAAAGTAGTATCTTGTGGAGCATTATAAAGTGCATTGACGACGCTCCTCATCTCTTGCATTTAAAATAGGAAAACTTTAGTATATCAAGAATGCATCTAGTATAGGAAGAAGACGTGAAACCTACCTTTATTTTGACAGGTTCTGTTTTTGGTACCTTCTTTTTTTTTTTTTCGAATGACTTAGGTATCGGCTCAGCAGATGTAAGTACTAAGATAGATTGTAAAACTTCTACTATTATAGATGACATAGATTTAAAACCTTCTTAAATTCTTTCGATAATCCTTTTATCCCCAATAATTAATCACTGCTATAGATCATCATGCTTTATGTTTCAATTCTTCAGTACCCTCATTATCTTGTATATAGTTCAATATATAAACGTGCTTTTTTTTGGATGTGGTCCGTGTTTTGGTAAAAGACTTTCATTTTTCCATTAAAAGTTTTCAAATCATTCGAAATTAAATTAACCAAATCATCTATTAAAATTCTCTTGTCATCTTTGCCTGGACTTTCTTCAGTATTATATTTTAATGTCTTGCTGTTGTATTCGTTCTTGTTGTTTATCTTATTGTGCTTCGTTTGGTGTTATTGCTTGTAAAGTCTTCTTAACACTTAATTCATTTAATTCAAAAAACTTATCAATGTGTTTGCTATCCACACCCATCGCCTAGTTCTCCATATCTCTAGCTGCCTGAAACCAATATAAGTACTGATTAGGAATTACTATCTATGTAGGAACGAAATTGTAATTTCTAGATGTTACAAATAATCAGTAACTAAATCGTACAATGAAAGCACTTAAAGTAACATACTGATTTTTTTTTTACTGATTGATACAGTTTGCCTCCCAATGGCAATAACCATATGAAATAGTTTGTATTATTATGGTAAATTTTCATTACTAGAGAAATCACAGATTAAAGCGTATCTCTGAGAATTATTAGCTTTAAGAGTAACTACTGGAATAAATTCTAGTATATTCAAGATGGTTGATGTTAACGGTTTTTATCGAATCATGAGTGACCGGGTAGTCTAAAGTGCCCACTGTTACGGATCACTGCCACATCACCTCTGTCAGCGTGGGTTCAAGTCTCGGGCTCGGCCAATGTGGGTACGCGAAAAAGCTTGTCAGTAACTTCCCGTGGGCCGGTGGTTCTTTCCGGAGTTTTCCTGTTTTTTTCCTCCAGCAGTTATAATATTTTTTTTTAAAGCACGAAGCCTTCATTTAGTCAGATTTTAAAATACACTACAGTTCTTATTAACATGTCTTTTTTATTATTATTATTATTATTATTATTATTATTACTCTCCATATACTGAAAAATTGTTAAAGGTACGTTAAAATTCCAAATCACACACACACACACACACACACACACACTCCGTATACAGGTAGCAGTGGGTCGGGGAACCATTCCATCTGACTGTCTCACAGTTCATTACAAGTACAGAGTACTTAAAGGGAATAATTGTTAACACCAGTACACAGCATTATGTTCCAGTTCTGAACCCTATACAGAACTTAATATATTGGCTATGAGAGAGAGAGAGAGAGAGAGAGAGAGAGAGAGAGAGAGAGAGAGCAAAATAAATAAGAAAGCTTTTTATATTGTAACCATTTTCTACATGTACACACACAATAATATTAACACTATTATATATATATATATATATATATATATATATATATATATATATATATATATATATATATATATATATATCCTGCACATATGCATGTTTACTAATAGATTCAGCATTCACTTATTACAAGTTTTGTACAGTGACTATATTTTTTACTCATTTAACAATATTTACATTCTTTCATACTTTAAATGATTCTGTTCTCTTATTATCTAACTCCTAATAAAATAAGTACGTAAAATTAGGAGACAATATATATATATATATATATATATATATATATATATATATATATATATATATATATATATATATCCTTTCTATTATACCCTTTCTATTATACCCAACAATAAAACAAATTAGGTCATACCTCCATCACTGCACACACGCTTAATTTCATATATGGACATATCTGAGCTTAATTAAAATTGTAGTTGTGATTTAAAAATATCGTACGAATCATTCAAAGAGATGTTTGTATAAGTGCCATTTGTCATCAAACTTATTCCATGTATTGTTGAAATATGCCTAATGTTTCTTTCTGACATGTAACTGAACTTCATTTCTCTTTTTAAATGGGCCATATATTGATAAATGATTTCAGTTGCAAAAAAAGAGATTGATCACTGTATCTTTTGTGTTTTGGTAACTTTTATATCAATTATAAATGTTCTTTTCGAAACTTGAAAATCATGCAGATGATTACACTTACTCCTTATCCACCTACTAAAAAACTAGTAAGTAATGACTCAGTTTTGGAACAGTTCAAAAAAGGTGAGATAAAGTCGTTGAGAAATCATTACCTAAAGATCATATGCTTGTAAGTATTTTTTGTCCAAAAATGTATTTGTTCGTAAAATTCTATGCATTATTTTAGTTTGAAGCCATCAGTTTAGGACACGTAGTTAATATAAAAGGTAACAAAAAGTATTCCTTCTAGGTACGCAAAATATCTAATGAACTAATTTATCCTGATAAATCTGAGAAAAAAACTGAAGGCGAAAAGTGATGTATGAAATGCGCAAACAAATGAAGCAAATGAAAGTTTGAATGGTATCACAAAAGTAGTAGACAAAAAGAAGAAAGAACAAATGGATGTGAATCTGGCAGAAAAGTTAATCCTTGAAGGACCATGTTTAATAAAAAATACAAAATATACTAATGTTTGAAAAGAATAAAAATACAATACGTTTAGTAATGATTTAGTTATAGTTCATCTGACAGCTCTTGAAAGAATGAATATTTATACTGTGAAAACACTGAAACAAAATTTCAGCTATAAAAAATCTACTAGCTAAAAAATTTAGGAAAATAGTGATTCACGTTCAAAGATTTCTGTCGTAAATGCATTGAAAAATAATCAATAAATAAATATCCATGGGCTGCAGTGATAGAAAAAAATGATTTACCAGTGTGTTCTGTTGTAAATATATTGAAACAAAAATCTGGTATATAAATATTAGAATATTTTCAATGATGGAAAATTATGATTTACAATTAAAAATTTAGTCCTAACAAATTCGAAAAAATATTTTTGATGAAAAAATATGAACGAGCTACAATGACTCAATGACGGCAAGTTATGATTTTCGTTCAATGATTTATAAGGTAAATGATATGATTAAAAGTGCTTTCAACCAAAAAGGAGTCATTGGTTGAGACTGTTACATATGTATAAATAGAATTAAAACGTATCAAAAAATGCAAATATAACACAACATGGAAGATAATTCCAAGCCTGAAAAGAGGAAAAAGAATTACAGAGAAGGGCAGGAATAAACGAAGACAGAAAATGTTTCAGTTAAAGGAATACTCAACGAAAATAAATTGAATCGTGTGGGGAAAAGCAACTGAAGAGAGAGAGAGAGAGAGAGAGAGAGAGAGAGAGAGAGAGAGAGAGAGAGAGAGAGAAAACGAGTTGCATCGTTAAGAGTATCGCTTGCAGCACAATAAACAGTGAATACAAATTTGGATATTGCTTTAAAAGAAAAGTCAACTGATACTTGTTCTTTTCTCACTTTCATTCTGACACTGGCAGGATTGTGAAAAGATAGACACAACAAAACAAATATGTAGAAAGTTCGGATTAAACTTCAAGTTACTGAGACATATAATATACGTTTACCAAGTGGCCCTGAGAAAAAGTAGATACAAAGTTTTTCATTGCTCTACAACATTTCTAGAAATATATAAGCTTTTTATTGAAAATGCATTAGATAATCCTGATGACAATATTACCATTCATTTTGGCTGTTATAACAGTGAGAAAACAATGTGGATGTTTGATAACATTTATGAACCTTATTGAACATTGGTCGATTTAAAACATTAAAGGGTGAGCGTTACACAACTGTTCCTGATTGCTTAGTAATGAAAAAGGTTTGACATTTTTTTTTAAAGAAAGAAATGTTCACAACAAAGATAACGCATATTTTTATATGCTGTAGAGTCAATTCTAAATACCGCTGCTGATCATGTCGACAGGCCACCATAATACAAGATAAAAAAGTGTAGCATCGTTTAATAAATGCCCTACGAAAATCGGTAAATTTGACAATGATTCAGTATATTCTTCAATTTTTGTATGATATTCATTGAACACAAATATATTAGACAATGAGAGTGACTGAATAGGAACCATATCTGCACGCCGTTATATGTATAATGTTCGATGGAACAGGAACCATAGCTGCAGGTCTTTATATGTATAATGTTCGATGGAACAGAAATTTATCATTGTGTTAACATTAATAATTTATCCAGGTTTGTATCTAGTAAAATACAGAAGCACAAGAAGCAAGAGCTCAAATGCAAAAAGTGTTTTCAATTAAAAGAAAGAGATATATTAAACGAACACAAAAGACTCTGCTACAGCGATAAATACTGATGACATCATGCCAGAAGAAAGTTCTCATGTAAACTTTCAAAAGTATCATCATCAGGTTAACGTTCCATATGTTGCTTATTGTGATCTGCCAAAGAAACACACGAATCATCTGAACACTTTAAATCAGGCACTCACTGATAAAGGCAGTGTGCTTTGAAGAAACAAGAACAATGTTGGACTGGACAAATACAAAGCACGCGGATTTTAGGATTTTAGGAGTTAAGGAGTTTAGGAGTTTGCGCGTATCTGAAGATAATTAACAAAGAATACACACTAAATGTTTACAGACGAGATGATTTCATTAAAAAATTTATGAAAAGTATGGTCAAGATTTCATCTTCATAGAAAGAAAAAAAAAATAATTTTGTCATTTTCCAGACATGTAAAATAACAACTGAGATATTCCTTGTCTTAATAACTTTTTTCTTTGATCTTCTTAGTAAACATGACTCTGTTAGAAATAGCTATTAAGCACTTCAGTCAGCTAAAGAGTTCCTGAATCTTTCATTCGTTTAATGAATAACAACAATCGCTAAAGTTATGTGATCATTT
This sequence comes from Megalonaias nervosa, assembly GCA_016617855.1. Lineage (NCBI taxonomy): Eukaryota > Metazoa > Mollusca > Bivalvia > Unionida > Unionidae > Megalonaias > Megalonaias nervosa. Next base: position 47,230 of record JAECUM010001385.1, read on the forward strand.
AACACATATCGAGTTATATATTCCCATGTTACAAACAAAATCATTATGCTGTACCTATTTTGACCATATTACACTACATTATACAATATGCACTATTGTGCACTACTTTGTTCACTACAGTGCACTTCTATTTCACAATAGTGCATAGTCTTGCTTACAAAAGAGCACTGCTGTGTTCACTATAGTGTATAGTCTTGCTTGCAAAAGAGCACTGCTATGTTCATAATAGTGCATAGTCATGCTTACAAAAGTGCACTACCTTGTTCACTATACTGCACATTTTCTTTACAAAAGCGCACTACCTTGTTCATTTTGTATACATAACTGAGTTAACGTCTGGGGTAAACTAACTCATAATGTGTATGAAACTGAAATGGCAATGGTCCATTCTCATTTTCACAGAACTATGATTCAAAAGTATATTCAATTTCACAGAAGTCCGATTTGAAAGTATATCCAATTTTTTACCGGACATTTAAATCTCATGTTAAACAAACTATCATGTACAGTGGTTTGCATCGACAAATGAGTGGCGTGCTGTTTATTACAATTTTTATTTCCTGCCTATCTTTTCAACTATTCCTTTACTCAGTAGAAGACGCAGCATGTGTTTTGTGTGTATGGATTTCTATCTGTCTGAAAGTCTCCTGATTTCTTTCTACCAAAGGCTTCCAATTTTCCTCTACACCCTGTCTTCAGTCCTGGCCACACTATCCCATACAACATTTACACTTTACAATCTCATCCTTAACTGCTGACAGAAGGTAACATCATATTTGCGGAGAGTCATGAGAGTTTTAATCAAAGCCTTTATTTGATGTTGTTCAGGCGACTGGTAACTTAGTTGTCATTGCGAACAAAGGAACATACTAGACTACCGTGTGTATTTCTCTCGAAACAGGAGAAAGTTAAAAACAACTTTGTAAGAAGTTGCGTCTTAATGTCACCCAAGACATGTGCGTAATAAATTATATGTTTTACTCATTAAAGTAGCATACCAGAGAGAATGGTCGTATCCAAAACACATGTCAATATGATTATGAGAAATCTCACAAAGAAATATGGAAGTCATCATTAGTCAGGATGTATGACGTATTAATCGATACATTACTGATAAATTCGAAACTAAAGCATGCCTACTTCAGCTGACAGGACATTCATTCTGTCAATCGTCTCAGATACTGTAATGTGATGGAGAGAGAGAGAGAGAGAGAGAGAGAGAGAGAGAGAGAGAGAGAATTTGGGATTGGGGAAAAGTTTGAAAACTCTATTTGCATTCCATAAAGTCTGTATAAATTTATGTTGCCTGCTAGTCTTGCGCATACTTGTACTATGTAAAGAACATTCACCGAGCGACATCGTTTTCCATCTTGATATATTAGTTTTGAAAGCTAAACATCATTCCCAAAAATGGTTATAAAGTATATATATATATATATATATATATATATATATATATATATATATATATATATCACGGACGGGCAGGCAGTACGGTACGTGGACAACGAGAATAAGGAAGAAAGAAACGGGCTTTCTTTGAATTCAAACAGAATACTCAACGGCCTGGCGACTACAGCAAAACATACCGGCAATTGCAACACGTGGTATACGCTCAACTTTTCGTCTTGTTCTTTAAACGATCATTCCTATCCATTGTATCGGAGATTGCATTTGTTTCTCTAATCATTGCAGACTAATGTTGCGCTTTTGCAAAATTTACGTATTGTTACGTCTCGATATTTCCTGTGATCTTTATCTTCAGAGTCCTTAGGACATTACCCGTTTCATATTTTCTGATTTTTTGTCATATGAAGAAATACAGGCTTGTCAAGGAATTCTAATTTTTCCCGAAGACATGCGCATTTGCATTCTCGGGTGTTTTGAATTCTCTAGTCTATACATTTTCTTATGCACATAAAATCCATGGATCCAAACATCGCAAATATCGCCAAGAAATCTCCAATAGGTGTTTTTTTTTTTTTTAAATTGTTGAAATAGTTTGTTTTCCAATTTTCCTCATGTACTCTTATAATTCATTCCTTGATGTGATCCTGTGATCAATTTTCATGATAAATGTTATTTGTTGTTGTTTCTAAATCACCGCTTGTCATCAAAACGTCATAATATTTGAGACAACGTGGAGACACAATCGTGCTGATGGACGTGACATTGGAACAACCGTGACCATAACCCTTCTTCTCTACAAAGGTTTCATTAAGATTGTCTTCCATTTTGTCCAATACAGTTTCTCGTTGTACTGTCATAATATTGTTTATTAGCCTTTAGAATGCCCTTCCTTTCTATATCAGTATGGTGGTATGGCTTCATAAGAGTTTAAACGAGCCACTGGATTTCTGAAAATTGCTGTATCCAACAATACTATCCTTTTACATGATTACGTCCATCAGAAATAGAAAAACAATGCCGGCACCAACAACATATTCTGTTTTCAGTTTTGAAGTGTTGTTGAAATTTATGTGAAGTCGATTTCTTCGAGATCAGGCATTTAGTTATATTTATAAAACTTTTGAATTTTGGGCTTATTTATGACTGTACATAATGTTCATTTTGAACAAATCTTAAATATGGGCTGCTTTAAACGGAAATTTCACGAAAGATAAAGGATGAAAATTCACTATCAGACTGCACCTTGTGTCCTGCAAGGAAAAAAAATTCAGATGGATGAAATCAGAATTGATAGGGACGTTTTCGTATCCAAGTTCAAGCACGAACACGTATTATTCTCCTCCTCCGTTTCTTTAAGTTCATTACATGAGAAGCAAGTCTCAGTATGGACCCAATCAACCCATTTCAATTTCGCCTGATCAGTGTTGTACCCAGTCGTTCTTTACAGACAATAAAATACCCTAACACCATTTGTCTACAAGTCTCAGGAAATCTAGCCGCCAGAAACTATGAACCACGGACAGTGAAAAGTCTGATATTCCATTACGCCGACCCTATAATTTCGCCTTGCTGCCCCAGGGCCAGGGTGCAAAATGCAGCTGAACCAGATGGTAAGAGTAAGCCTATATAATTTATGCTGAAATATCTTAAACATTGGTACATACGTAACAAATTGGCAATGTGAGACATAATCGGAGTTAGAGTACATTTTCTGTAGTGGAGCATACTCAGTTTATTATTGTTTATGCAATTATGTATTTAGCCCAAAATTTAATTTCTTGTCCGTGGTGAGTCCTTGATATATTATGTTGCTATATCAATAACTTATATTATAAAATAAGTCTGATACAGTAAGTATGTATGGTTCCAGCATACATATATTTGACTGTAATCTAACTCTAGTTTCAAATAGAAGACTTCAATTAATATTGCCGAGACTATACGAAGTGAGGTTAATTATAGTCTTGCAACAGCACCAACGTAAAACGTCTCTATAAATATGTTCGTCAAGTTTCACACAGTTTTGTTCTACCACAGTGTTATTGCCCTGACTGAGAAAACAATAAAATAAAATATGAAATTAAGGGATGGAAAAACAGACATATGAGCAGAGATATATAATAAAATAACACCAGGCCCCGTATGTAAAACACAAAAATGTAATAAATTATATTAACATAATGAAATTGAACATAACATGTGAATGATTCATTTTTTCTCAGAAATAGAGTTACAAAATTATGCGAAATTCCATTAGCCCTTCTGTAATATTGAGAGAACAAATTTCATCATATGATCGAGTGATTGCCGATATGACAGAATTAACTGGTGCGTCTGGTATTTACCAAATCACTGCTGGTGGTAGGTCGGCGTTTCCGTATTTCATTTATTGTCTCTCTCTCTCTCTCTGCTATCCTCTTCGGGTCATCAACCCATTGGTTGCAGACTGTGCTCTTTTCCACCGTGCAATACAGTATGGGGATATTTTCTTTCCTTCAAAATAAAATATAGTAACCAACCTAATTACGTGTCAGGTTTTTCTTCTCCTCGGATGCATCAGGGGGCGCTCACCAGTTATTATGTACTTTTGAGAGAGTGACGTATTTAAGGTGAAGTTGTTTGCATTTAAAACATGCACAATGGAGAGAATGTTGGCATACCTTTATGCTACTTTGATGTAATTTGACCGACATTTCTTTGAATATTGTACTTTTGGAAATTGTAAATGATCTTAGCACACTGCTAACTAAAATGACTGCTCCTTTGTGCTCCAAAAATCGGCCTGAATTTGTCTAAAGTACACTATCCTTAGCAGCTGTTAAAATAGGGAAAATGAATTTTGCCAGACTAGACAATACCAGCTTCTGAAAGTGCAATGAATGAATTATCAAATATATAAAATGTAAAAAAAAGTTATAGGCTCTTTTTTTTACAATTTACTTCTGAAGTTCAGGAAGTGAAAATGACCAAGTGGAGCTAGCACTTTTTTGAAAGGTGCACATCTGGAGTAAGGCCAAGCTGTATACTCTATAACTCATATTACAATCATCAATCATACACCAAAATAAAGGGAATTAAAGGTTCTTTGAACAATACCTAAGATATACAAGGTCTTTTTTAAATAGCCAGTATAACTAATGAGGAAACCCGGGGGAATTCTTTTTTCTTTAAATTTCTAACCCTATGCAAAATGCGAAACTGTACAGCGCCACATCATTATTCCCCTCTTTCTACGTCAAATACCGTCTTTCAAATTTCAACAGAACTAGTTATGGTCATTTTGCACCTAATACACATTCACACCCTAATACACAATCACATCCTATTGAATTTATGTCTTTTCTAGCTGCTTGCGCATTCCTACTGACCATAACATAATTAGCCATCTCAGATACTATTATTGCCCCGCTGTGGCTATAAATTTACCAGCTGAACTATGCCAGTCGGCACCCGTCCCTCGATTCTCGGTTGAAGAGAATTCACAACTTAATTACACTTGTATTAATGGACTTCACTCCTTGTGCTAAACTACGTTACCTTGCCATTAGCGTTTCAGTGACGTACATTTCTAGACATAGAGAAATCAAATGTCAGCATGGTATGTGTTTTGGTGAATTTCTCTCCCACATAACATTCTGAACATGAGTCCAAAGGTGATATAAATGGGTTATCCTGAAACATGTATTTTGGTCCTTCGATGCTTTTAACATTTTGTCATAGTTTTGACTGAAGCAGTTTCCTTGCATATTACGGTAATTATAGGGCCGTTGGTGAATATATGATTTACAATATAGTATTGAGTCATTTATTAATTTTGGCGAGCAGTACCATCGTAGAAGAAAGTTATTTATATTTGTTATCAACCTGTACACACAGCTGAAGAAAACTGTCAACATGAATCCCAAGAATTACATGATTAAAAAGATCGATGTGTCTGGTCCAAGCTGGCCAATTTTTTAGCATTGGTTATTAGCGTGCAGATTTATTTTGATTATATTATTCTTATACAATAGTTGTATACTCCTCACATCTTGGTTTACCTTGGCTTGGATGGTGTCTACGGATTGAATAGAATCAGGACTAAGATATAGCGCTACAGGTGTGAGTAAGCACGTGTTTCGGAGGCACATTTCTGACACCCCCACCCCCACCCCAAAAAAACAAGAGAACAACCACACACACTCTATCAGGGTTATGTTTGTATTCTTAACAAATACACAGAAACACGTGTAGTTTCCAGAGGAATAGATTTATTGAGGTATTCTACAATGCATAAAATCACAAAACTAGTGTACGAGGAATTATTACCGAAAAATGCAAAACCTATCTTGCTTATAAAAGAAAGACTGCATAGAAAATATGATTAGAAGAAGAGCATCCACGAATTATAGCTGATAAAGAGATTAGGGCTCATTAAGTTTGCGATCATGACCATCAAATAGACAAGCATCCAACACATAGCGAAAGAATTTTAATTCCAAATATCCAAAAATACATAACATTGCTCATTCATAACTTCTCCAGTTTTGACAGGACATCTTTTAATCAAGATTTTGGTTAAAATGAACACGATGAAGAACTGAAAATCCTACCGAACAATGACAAGAAATATATTTTATTCAGCAAAGATTTCATAGTTGATACGTTCACGAACGAATGAAATGAGATTACAGTTAAACTTCAATTAATTTTATAGATAAAGCGTTAAATTAATCCGCCAATCCGCAACCAGCAAAATATTTAAATGACCACAAATTTGCAAAGGCACTGTAGCATTTTATCGACATCGTGTATGGTGCGACAAGTATTGGAGGTTAATGACACCTAAATATCCGAGAAAATACATTTACCCATACGAGTATAGGTTTGCTTTGAAAGTTTTAGTGACACAGCTATACCACAAATAAAATAGGTTTGTTCATCATTCAGCTATTCAAACATATCAAATGAGTTTATCAGTATGTTATCGGTGTCGTACTTCTCACACAATATCTCTGAGCACAACAGAGCAGATCTTCAACCTCAGGATATTGTGTGAGAAGTTCCTCCAACACCAGCAAGATCTGTACCACGTCTTTGTGGATTTCAAGGAGGCATTTGACAGGGTATGGCATGCAGCCTTGTGGGCGACCATGAGACTGTACAACATCAATGCCAGCCTCATCACAGTAATAGAGCACCTGTATGACAAGGCCACCAGTGCAGTATACTTCAAAGGCAGCATAGGGAACTGGTTCAGAACGACAGTCGGAGTCAGACAAGGCTGTCTGCTCTCTCCCACACTATTCAACATCTTTCTGGAGAGAATCATGGCTGACGCGCTTGAAAAGCATGAAGGGACAGTCAGCATCGGAGGCAGAACAGTCACTAACTTACGTTTTGCCGACGACATTGATGGACTAGCAGGAAATGAACAAGAAATAGCTAGCTTAGTAGAGAGCCTCGACAAAACCTCCGCAGCCTATGGCATGGAAATCAGTGCAGAGAAGACCAAACTGATGACCAACAACACCAAAGGCATCAGTACTGACATCAGGGTCCAAGGTACGAAGCTAGAAACAGTCCACAGCTTCAAGTATTTGGAGGGAATTGTAACAGATGAATGATCAAAGCCTGAAGTACTCTCCAGGATTGCGCAGACAACAGCAGCGCTGACAAAACTGAAGCCCATCTGGAACGATAAGAACATCGCACTCAGTTGAAAGGTCAGACTGATGCACTCACTGGTTATCTCCATATTTCTCTACGCCTGTGAATCATGGACCATAACAGCTGACTTAGAGAAAAGGATACAAGCCACAGAGATGAGATGCTTCCGAAAGATCCTCGGCGTCTCATACAAAGACCGTATCACCAATGAATAAATACGGCAAAGAATCAGACAAGCCATTGGGCCTTACGAAGACTCCTGAGCACAGTGAAAAAACGTAAACTGCAGTGGTATGGGCATGTCTCACGATCATCAGGACTTGCCAAGACAATTCTGCAAGGCACTGTACAAGGAAGAAGAAAGAGAGGCAGGCAGAGAAAGAGGTGAGAAGACGACATTCGCGAGTGGAGAGGCTTGACATTGAGCGACTCAGTGAGAAAGACGGAAAATCGAGAGGAATGGAGGAAGCTGATTGTTCGGTCTTGTGTGGTGCTCCAACGGTCTACCAGACTACGGGACTTGTTGTTGTTGTTGTTGTTGTTATAGGGTTTAACGCCGTTTTTCAGCACAAGATAGGCTATACATGCCGGCCAGTATTAATGGTGGAGGAAGAACCCGGGATATCCCGGAAAGAACCACCGACCCACGAGAAGCTACCGGCAAGCTTTCTCACATAACCACATTGGCCGAGCCCAAGACTCGAACCCACGCAGACAGAGGTGAGATGGCAGTGATCTGTAACGGTGAGCGCTTTAGACCACTCGGCCACTCGGGGCCCCGACTACTGGACTGATGATGATGATGATATCGGTGTCATGATACATTTTAACTTTCAAAGTATTTCGGTCTAAATGACTAGTACGTTGTGAGTGATTGAATGATGTTGTGTAATCTTTTTCAAGGAATTTTTGTTTTATATGTCTATAATAATTTACAAACTAAATAATGCTAATTATTACAGTGCTCCGGGATCAGCATGTGATATTTCATTCAAAATATCGGGTTTTTAATCTGAACTTTTAACAGACTATGACATGTCTCCGATGATCGAGAGAGGAATACGATGTAGAATTATAATGATGCCTTATTGATACGCCAAGGCAAATCAGTAATTAGGCAAATAAAGCAATGGATATAATACATATCATATGTGTTGATAAGCAAAAGACAACTGAGTTTAGTCAGAAACAACGAAAATACAATCCGTGCAACGAGGAACACATGACAAGTAATGGAGAAACGTAGAGACGGCAAAATATTGTTTCCTGCAATGGATAGAAAAGAATACAGAGCACATGAATGAAAACGTTATGCAAAGATGCTACCAGAATGAAAACCACAGGATATCAAATTTTAGCAAGAAATGCAATTTTAAAATCATTGCGGAAAACATTAAATCAGACACGAAATCAATGATATCCGATGTGCCATTTATTGATATTTTTCGGATATGGCTAATGTTTTCAAACCGTGTAGGTAATGGTGATTTAAAGTTAGGCTATTCCATTCTATATGTCTCTTTTAACGTGTCTAGCCTTAAGCAATAAGGAATAGTTTATTTACTGGTCAAACATAACATAAATGATTACCAGCAAAAACATGTTAAAGACAATAAAATTCTTTCCAGACAAGAGAGAGAACAGTACACGAAAATAGTTGAATAATTCAAGTTGACTAACTTCATCCCTCATGTTTCCCCATAATCTTATTGGATAATATATGTTAACAATATCGTTAAAACATAATTGTATCTGCAGAATGGCGACGAGTAAACACACATACACACACACACACACACACACACACACACACACACAGAGTTATCTATCAAATTTGTACAATATATTTCTTTCTTGTGTTACTCTTACAAGGTAATATAACTTTCCGTTTTGTAGCGAGAATTAAAACAAGCAACAATCAACCGACCAAATAGAGTTTCCATTTTCGCTGTATCTTTTGGCAAGCTTTATATGACTAAGGTTCTCCGAAATCTCTCTCTCTCTCTCTCTTCCTCCTCTTCCTTTAAAAGTGTTATTCCTTTTTTAAAAAAAAGTGTTATTAAAGTTCTTCACTATTTTTGTTTTCTGTGTTATATATATATATATATATATATATATATATATATATATATATATATATATATATATATATATATATATATATATATATATAATTCCTGCTGGCATTCTTTTATTTCCTTCTATTTGTTGCATTTGGTTAAGTATCGCATTACATTCATCGAGGCTTATTTCATTATTGCGTGACTCTTTATTCACCATGTCAATACTGTTCAACTTACCGACTCAAGAAATGATCTCATCGTGTTTTAAAACGTCGCTTTATACTTGCTTTTTGCTGAACGCTTTTGCAAGAACCCAGAGTAACTGTACTAAACCCACTAAAAGCTTCAAGGGTAATAATTCCTGTTGCTATTCCAGCGGCGACTCCTAGACTAGCAGTTACAACGCTCATTCCACCTGAGACAATCGCCTGCGAACATCTCTCCAGATTAAAAACTTGTATGCTGTTTTGTATTTTTTTCTGTCATCTCTGTAATGTTCCATCTCTTTAAACAAACCATTCTTAATTTCGTTTAATTATCATCATCTTATCAAAGTCTATTGACTTCGTAGCTAAAGGCAGCATTAGATACATTGTTGATGCACTTGAAATTTTTTTACCACATTTATCGGTATAAATAGACTGCTTGTGTCTTCGTTCAGCTTTATATTTAGAAGTTACAGCAGGACTTCTTCAGGCTTGTTCGCTTTGTTATTTTTTATTTCTCATTTATGTTTAATATTTGTCATATTCGCTCTCTTTGGCTTAGAATTAAGCATCGAATTATATTTATTCGCTTACGATTCGCTTGCACTCAATTTTTGGTTCACGCAGATTAATGCTTGGATTATTAATTTATTTAATTTTTCTGTCTCTTGGTATCACTAGTACCACAAAATAATCAACAGTAAACTTACTAAAAAGCGAAATAATTATAAATGCTTCTATATTTATTTTTGATCTATGCCTTTTAAGTCATGTACAGTTTCATTTGCAGGTCTGAATGCAAGACTTTCACCATTTTCCTTATTCTTGTATACATAATTCTTACTGTCGTTTTTCTTTTTTTCCTTCTATAACTTTTGACGAACTGTTAAAGACAATTTATCAGTTGCCGTTATTATCTTCTTGAGCACGTCAATATTTATAGCAGTAGAAAAAATAAGACTCCAAGTGATCTCTGATCTTAAGATATGCTACTTACTGAAAATATTTTTAATTCATTTATGATTTACTTTTGAATAAAAACTTAATAATAATAAAGATAAAGTCTTATTTCCGAAAAAAATTAAAACCTGGTTTTTGTACAAATGCCTAATTGAAAAAGTGTTTGTAAAAATAACTGACATTTAAATTGACATTCGCGTTTTCAAAAACTGTCGGTCGGTATTGGTTTAAAAACCAAACTAATAAACTCTAAGGACAACATAAAACGTTCGATTTACAAAAACATTCTTATTGAGAATCAGATGATATAATTCAAAACTAATAAAAAATAAACTAAGTAATTAATACTACAATATAATGTTATGAAAGAAGTTAAAGCACTATACACATAGACAAAATCTTGCCGAATTATCTTCTGAAAAGGTTAATTAAGCTAATACTCTAAATGGAAACAAAAGTCATTGTATAAAGTTAAGAAATGATGTAACCTAATACTCTAAATGGAAACAAAAGTCATTGTATAAAGTTAAGAAATGATGTACCCTAATACTCTAAATGGAAACAAAAGTCATTGTATAAAGTCAAGATATGATGTAATCTAATTCGCACAAAGCACTCGGAATTCAAGTAATGCAACTTCGATAAAAAAAGTAAAAGTGAACTGTATATTCATGGTCACTCTAACGATGTATATCGTTTCGTGATAAATTGTGTATACCTGAACCGCGAAAAATGGCAGACAGCAGAGAATAAATAGGAGAACGATCACCACGAGCAATTTAATCACGCATTTCTTCTGCTGAATGTTCCTCTGTGCGCGGGTGTCAAGTTCGTCAGCTCCAGCCTGTTTATTCATTGCCACTCTTTAAACACCATTAAAAAAGGTCAATTGCTTTTCCACTATTATGTCTCTGGCACCTGTAGACTTTTGTATCAGTGTAACTACCAGTGGCGTACTAAGGGTAAATGGAACCCGGTGAGATGATGAAGGCCCAAAGGGGTTTTGGCGTCCCGGTGTAACCGCCCCGTCCTCTAATAAGCTGTAAAACAGCCTACGATACGGTAAACATGCTTATTCCCTAAGAAGTGACATTTTAAACTCTGATGTGACTAGGCGTCTGTTTGTACAATGGGCAGTGTATGTAACTTTGAATCCTTTTTAGTGTCCTCTTTATGTTTTCTCTGAAGCTCTTATTTATGAACCCATACATGATTGGATTCAGCAGTGAATTAGAATAACCAATTAAATGGAACACGGCCTGGTATATTCTAACGATGTATGTTGTTTCGTGATAAATTGCGTATACTTGAACCGCGAAAAATGGCAGCCAGCACAGAATAAATAGAAGAACGATCACCACGAGCAATTTAATCACGCATTTCTTCTGCTGAACGTTCCTCTGTGCACGGGTATCAAGTTCGTCAGCTCCAGAACTAACAGAAAGAGACTTTCGAACCCAGAGAATGTAGATGATTTTTCCATATGCATAAAACATGACACCTATTGGAACAATATAAATTCCAAAGACAAAAATGTAGGTATATATTTCATTATGTGTCACTGAAAGAAAGAATTCAGCACATATGTGAGCAATCCGGATCGGTGGACTATTATCTGGCTCTCGCGAAAGTCGCATTTCCAAACGTTGAATCCAGCACTGCGGCAGAACAACGACAAAGGCTAGACACCACAAAATGCAGATGACAGCTACTCCTCTCTTGCCGTTCCGCACAGCACGCGCCCTCAGAGGCTGACAAATGGCATAATACCTAAAAGGTATAAAAGTACAAATGGTATTAACTATTTTGGATTTTATTAAATATTTAAGAGAAGTGCATGAAGGTATACCGCTTCTGTTCAACATCTAGTGGAATTAGAGAGAATATGAGCTGCTATTACACAGTAGTTTAGCTGACGATGTCTGGTAGCAGACAGATTCATTTTTTATGAAAGCTATCAAACAATTTACCAATAGTGGTTCAGGAGAATTCACAGACACAACTGTTGGAGAAGTAAGCGGAGACGTGGTTGTCATTATCTATGGCCAAAGAATTCCAAATGCAAGTGTAGAAGTTATTCAACTCGGGAAAATGATTCGATCCTAATTCCTCAGCTGCTAGGCTGCATGAATCAGATTAATTTCTAAAGTCCGAAAAAAAAAGAAAAAAAAAAAAAAAGAAATCTTAAGATGTCATTTCGCAAAATAGCTCATTGTGGGTTATTGTCGCTGACGTTTTGTCTAAAACGAGTGGTTTTAAAATGTCCAAGTTTTAGCAAGGACAGACAATAGTAGTTTCAACCATTTGTAAAAATTATCTTTTCGGTTACACTTCTATCGACAACTCCTTACTCTACCGATGACAGGTAAAAATAACTCATTTGGCATCTATGGCTAAAGTAGAAATAATTTCGGGTTTGATGATGTCGTTTAATTAACACTGATCTATTGGGGAAAAAAGTTCATTGGTGGTAATGTACACTATCGTGAGTTTTGACTGGGATTAGACACAAGACTCTTTGCCCTTTCTATTGTGACCTTGATTGAGCCCTGCGTATTCACGGCGGGCAATCGATGTTCGTGGCAGTTCTTCCTACCGACATTTTTAAGTAAACTTTAGCATACTCTCTCTCTCTCTCTCTCTCTCTCTCTCTCTCTCTCTCTCTCTCTCTTAATAAATATTCACCTTTTGTGACTCAATGATGTCTGGGTAAGTGTGTTGTACACTTGGATCTTTCACCGCTTTAGTAGTTTTGTATGTAAGCATGCCAATGTCACACTTTTATCTTTGTACATTGCTACGTTTTCAGTTCATTTGTGCAGACACAGGTGACAATGCGTGTAGTATACAGTACATAATAAAATATATTATTACTATTAATAAAATGGGTAGGTTGTTGTCCCTCTAATTTATATTCACCTTATCAATGATTAATGAATCTTTTCCTGTTAGAAGGATGTAACAGTACCAAATAGTAGGTGCTAAACGAAAGAAAGAAACATTTACTTCACAAGGTGCATATGAGCTATGTTCTATATGTATACTAAAATTAAAGCATTGTCATCCCATGTAACAAAATGGAAGACTTTTATATTTAATAGTTACACGAAATTGCAAACAACCCTTCCTGCAAAATTGGAGCAATTTTAATTTCAACATGTCACACGTGAGTTATATATATATGTTGAGGTTCAAACTTAACATGTAAGTTATAAGTAGATAAACCATTATTCCCTTCATTATGATGGCAAAATTGATTCTGCTTCGTTAAGCTACGTTTGTTTAAGACTGGTAATACGGAATTCTGATGCAAATTATAGTGTCTCTCGCAATATTGATGTATCTTTAAATGATATTGTTACGACTATGTAATTTAATTACTTGTATGTTAATTTTAAATTCTTTTTTATTTTATTTTTGTATCATTACATTTTATTGTAATGGTTATTTTCACGGGATCTGATGTTTTTGAAAGAGATATTATGTTTATATAAAACGTAGTATGACTCGCATAAGCACGATTTTTGCATGTCATAGTTTGTCGATTTGAGTAAACACTACGCGAAAACGATTGGTTATTGCCAAAGTCATTTCCTGACCCACGTGAAACTGCGATTGTTAGATGATGAAATAACCACGCGTTCTTCGTGCATGTGCATGAAATGACGTTTTGGTTCGGTTTAAAAACACTTAGGTCCCTGTGAAATAGTCAGAGTCGTTCTTATACCTTGAGAAGAAGGTATTATTTTTCTTGTGCTGGAAAGAGTTCATTTTTCTTTACATCTGTAGAGCTCGAGATGTGTATTGTTATAGATGACAGCTATAGGAGTTCATCTACTTTTTAAATAATAATTTATTTTTCCCTGGAGAACTACACAAGTGGTTTAGGACAAAGACATTCAGTAAAATTCATTCTAAATTGGAACAGTACAGTACAAATTTTGGTTCAGCGTGAAATTCTGGACATTTGTGTAACGACTTCATCTGACGTCATCGTCCTCCATCTTGGAACGTCATCAAGATTCGAACCTGGATTCAGTTAAAATTATTTAGTGACAGGACTTGTATTTTTTCAGTACTAGGATAAGTGTTTGGATTTTCTTCACAAACCTTAAGTCCTATTTCATATTTTCACCTTTTCACCGTGTTTTCTAGGGAAATAAATTATTTTTGTTAAAACTTACAAAGCTTGTTGTCTTCACTCTTTTCTTTTGTTACTTTTGAACAAGCCGATACGTAACAATATGTTTACACAAATCTCAACTTCAACAACGCCGTCTTGGCCATCAGCAAGTATATACATATATATTAAAACTCGTTACAAATATTGACGCTGACATGTTTAATACATTGACTAAAACAAATAAATGTACGAGCATTCAATAAATACTAAAGATATAAACATGTGTACATTCAAACATTCTCATGCACACTCGTACATAGATGTACATGTATATACCCATACACATACATACATACATACATACATACATGTTTACATAGGGTATGATAAAATTTAAGATTACAACACTTTAATGTGTGAATTGTAAAATAGACCAGAATATGTTTGTTAAAACACCTACCTGCCCTTAAAAAGGCACAAAAAGTGTTATGAACATATAAGCAGTATTCAATTTTTTTTCTTAGTATTATCAAATAGAATATTATACATGAAATTTGATAGATAGTAATGCATGTATTAAACAGTGAAAGAGATGAGATGAAAGTAACAGTGAAATTAGGAAAAAATAAAAACGAATTAATTAAATCATATAATTTTTATTCATCTCATTATTACGTTCAATTAGTGCTCTTTGAATATAATTTCCCATATTTCTAACCTCGGTAGATTTAGTGGTATGTAATAATTTAATAAATTTCAAAGTTCTAGGGTATTTCCTAAAATAAGG
The DNA here is from genome assembly GCA_016617855.1 of Megalonaias nervosa. NCBI lineage: Eukaryota > Metazoa > Mollusca > Bivalvia > Unionida > Unionidae > Megalonaias > Megalonaias nervosa. Next base: position 62,428 of record JAECUM010001385.1, read on the forward strand.
ACCGCTCCGGTGGCCTTAGTGATTAGAGCGTCGGCCTCGGATGAGGGAGGTCGCGGGTTTGAACACTGGCCGAATCATACCAAAGACTTATAAAAATGGTACTAGCAGCTGCCTCGCTTGGTGCTCAGCATTAAGAGGTTAGTGTTAGGACTTGTCGGCCTGGTGTCAGGATAATGTGACTGGGTGGGACATGGTGCTGCGTGTCTGTGGCATGATGCCCCAGTGCTAGACATCACTATAAACTGCCACACTGCAGACAGCGTCGCGATATGACTGAACAATTGTTAAAGCTACGTTACAAATCCAAATAACACACACACACACACACACTCCTAAAATAAGTCTTTATATACGTCTTTCTTAGTGGCAGATAACATTGGCATTCTAATGCAAAGTGATATTCATCTTCCAGCAAGTAGCAAACGATTAACATTCTTAGATTTAATATGGTGCAATGTGGTCTCTAATATCTCCCTGATTTAATATGTAGAGTAAGGGCAGATAACTTTATTCTTGAAAGTGCTTTTCTAAAAGATATTGTCACTGCAACAATATCCAAATACTCCTTATAGCCACATTGTGACTACTAATTTCTATGTTACATGGCTCTTGAAGTTCTACTGATTCTAGATTGCCAGTTTTGTATAAACTGGTCAGCTAAACGCTGGTTTACCAAAGATAAGAAAATTTTTATATTCCCAGCGGCTTGATTTATCCACACCTCACCCAGACAAGGGCTATTTAATACATTCCGGACTAACGATGCAAAATTTTTCTTTACAGGGCGGCTTTTACGCTTGACAAAAAGCAGCGGCTGCAACTCTGAATCCATATCTATAATCATCAGGCAAATTTTTTTTTTTTTTTCTCCACTAGGAAATGTGCATAGCGCACTTGCAACCAGATATATATAGGCATGCAAGAACATAAAACAACAACAATAAATAAATAACTAAATAAATAAATAAATTCCTATAATTAAATATGTTAAGATTTCGTGGCTTTGATATCAGACATATTGAAAAAGTTACTATTTAAAGTATATATACCTGTTCTTTGCTAGCCCTAAATGAGACCAATAAATGGTGGAGTTATAAAACTTGCCTGCTAATTGTCGGTATGAATTGAGAGTAGCAGCCGCTGCTATTCGTTAGCGTGAAAATTTTCAGCTTCAGGTGACCCTCGCCGCTATTGAGATTCAAGATTCAAGGCTATGGAAATTCTACAAGGTTAGTAACTATCGAGATTAATGATGCAAGATTATAAGAATTCTGCAAGAGGAGCAGGAGAAAGATCACAACAAGTAGAATATGAATTCGTTGAAATAGTGATGAAGAGTCTGTGTGTAAGATGGCTGTTGCTTCTAAACGACCATTATATGGGAATACTTTTTAAATTAACAGTGGGAATTTGATCAGGAACGCACTCTGACCGTCACTGAAATAGGAGGCTACTCTCGGTACAGTATTGTAGCTAAACTACACTGTGTGAGCAGACTGTTGCTACAGAGGCAAGTAGGTGTTGCCTCAGCTCCGCAGTGACTCTACTGTTAACCCGACTTTATAACATTAATGCTGCCACATTTTGTAAACCCCTGTGCCACATAGTTTCGATGTCTTCATTTATACTGTCATAATAGTATACAGATATCGACTGAAAATATTTGGGAGAGTTATAATCGCATAAAGTAACGCAATAATTGTAAAGAGTTATAGAGAAAGGCCCCATGCCTGCCTACCTTTCTGTCGCTAGGACGGTGAGAGTAAATATACTTGTCACAATGCATACTCCCTGTATGTAGCTTGTGATCTTGCACATGGCTTCACCGAGGTTCCACTCGTTGCTTACATAATATTCTAACTGGAGAGGCATATTGCATACGGCCACAAGGGTGTCACTTATTGCCAAGGAAACGAAGAACAAATTGACTACTCGATGCATGGCTTTGTTGCAAAGTGTAACAACAATGATCACACTGTTCCCAGACACTGATCCAAATATAACTAGAATGTATAAGAAAATAAACAGCTGCTTAAGTCTTGGACTGAACTTGGATGGAAGAAAATCATCATCAGTGGGTATGATGAAATCGGATATATTGGTGGTCATGCTGGTTTGCTTCTCCGCCATCTTGCTTACTGGTATATTTCACACTTTTCGATCCTCCTCACATATGAAAGCTTTGTCTTTATTATTCTTTCGTTGGTGAAGACTTTTTCTAACATGATCAAAATTGAGCTTTAAACCAACGCTGTCTTAAAAAATAAACAGCAGAAAGTTAGATGACACTTAAGGAATTGCTGCTGCTGTCGCTAGTTAATCCAGTTCTTTTGTAGATGTAGTTACTCGATCTTTATTTTCAAACAGTTTTAAGATTTTTTTTCAGGTGGAAGTTTCTTTGATGTGCATGACCACATGGCTTCATTCAGTTTGTACTTTAGCATTGATTATTGTTGAAAGAAAATATGTAACCCAAGCCCTATTCGTTCCGATCTCCGTACAGAGGTGCCGTTTCAAGCTGTATGGGATAAAGACCATTAATAGTGATTTAATATGTCCCCCTCATCCAAAATTGTCTTCTTTGAGACTTTGCTGGCACTGAGTAGGAGAAGGCTGATTGTCATTTTGATCCACAGCCCATATTTGTCTAAGACCCTTAAATAGTAATTCTCTCTTCATGCTTTAGATTGATTACTGCTTCATCGACAAGAACGACAAGAAAGCAAGTAAATCCCATTTGTAAGACTTTGTATGTAGACATTTCATCTCAGCTGTTTGAATAAGATCACAACCCCGATATAACAGATGTTGTTCTTTATTGATGTGACACGTGTTTTAATTGAACTAGAAACACGCGCTTTAAGAAATTGCTCTTCTCATTAAGAAATATTGACTGGACCACATTTGTATGTGTATTTTCCCGGACCCAGCCCCATTTATTCTGTAAAAGTCTGCACGCTCGATTGTATTCATCGTTTGTTTCAGCTCATTGACATAGTCTTTCCTTTTGTTTGGAGAATTTCAGAGCGTTAACTCAGTTAAATTTTTCTCCCAGTGAAATCCAAGTGTATTACAGTTAATAGGTTAGTTTTGGATTGAACTTTAAGCTGATATTGAAACAGTATTTGTGAATGCAGTTTCAGGCACATATATCTTTTGTATAACATAGCTCTTTTTTTTCCCACATTGCTTTAAAGTTTACCTTTTTGCTATATACTTCTTTCTTCTCAATCAAGTTTGTTACATTTCATCTCTCAGAATGTTAAAAAAGTTCTAGCGCGAATTGTCCAATCTTTCCTTTCCTTTCAATGTGTGAGATTTCTTCAGAGGCGTCGACAATGTTATCTTTATCGTTTTATCTAACACACACACACACACACACACACACACACACACACACACACACACACCGTGTCATTCATGCAATTCAAGTCACATGCTATTTACATTTATGTTTTGTCTTGAACGATTTTGGATGTTACTTATATAATAAGATATTAACGGGCATTTTACTTCTTTTTTTTTTCGGACCGCTCCGGTGGCCTAGTGGTTACAGCGTCCGCCTCGGATGCGAGAGGTCGCTGGCTCGAACCCCGGCCGAGTCATACCAAAGACTTATAAAAATGGTACTAATCGCTGCCTCGCTATGCTAGGCGCACGGCATTAAGAGGTTAGTGTTAGGACTGGCCGGTCTCGAGTCGGGATAATGTGACTGGGTGGGAGATGATGCTACATGTCTGCGGCATGATGCCCCAGTGCTAAACATCCCTATGAACTGCCACACTTAAGACGTCGTAGCGATATGACTGAAAAATTGTTAAAGCTACGTTAAAAATCCAAATCACACACACACACACACACACACACACACACACATTTTTTCTCATCTATCTCCATGTAGAGTGCAATAATGACTTACGTGATCGATAGCATTGTCCCCGGTTTGAATATATCTGTGTAAAATGTCATAGAATGAAGAGAATAATCATTTTTTTTAAAATATATAATCTTCATCTCAATCGATTATAAATGACAAAAGAGTTTTAAAAAAGGGTAGATGATATTCCACGGGCTCAATCATTGTTGCAACTATATATTTTGGCTAATGCTTTGTCATCATGTTTAAATCCATGTCTATAGCAAATTTCTCAATGCCTCTAGCAAATCTATCCGTGCCTATATCAAATTTTTCCGTGCTTATAGCAAAAGTATCCATGCCTATTTTATTCTAAAAATACCACCAGTGTTTCACTAACTATAGACTGATCTATTCGAGACTAATGAACATTTTTTTCTGATGTATTACACGGATTAATTATCCTCACTATTTTTGCACCTCTGAATGTCCAATGGGTTATCAACTATGTGACATATACCCGTCCTGTATCATTTACAACCATTTAATAAATTACGTTTGCTGATTTTGTTTCACCTTGTGTTCTTCCATTTGGGGAATACCTTTCATCTATGCAAAACCTAACTAGATACAATACATTTACATGTCACGTTAATTGCTTACTATGTTGAACATATGCTTAATTTTAGTTACCTCTCTTTAAAACATTGTTTGACGTAAAACATAGTCATAATGCCATTCTCATTACCATTTGAGCATCTGATGGCCTTTTATTTCTAACTCTGTATGTCACCTGTTCCTAATCCGAGAGTGGTCTAAGGAGCTAGACTTTACAGATCACTCAGTGCGCGTTAATACAAGCCTCGTCATAGGCATGTGAGAAAGGCTGCCAGTAGCTTCCCGTGGGTCGGCGGTTCTTCCCGGGATTTTCCGGATTCTTCCTATATAGTCAGTCATATGCTGAGAAATGGCGGTAAACCACAAAACCAAACCACAAAATCATATTCCGAAAACCAGTATACCTGATGATTGAACGATTTCTTATCCTAAAATGCCGCAAGAAACCTTAACCAAATTTGAGAGAAAACATTCTGGCATCAAGGCTTTTAAAGGTTGTATTAATGATGCTCACAATCAGAAAGTTTCAAATATCACTGCCATGAAATTATAATAAAAATCAAAAGACTTTCCCTCAAAAATTGCTCATAAAATCAAAAGCCATCTTCTAAAAAATCCGCCTAATAGAATTCCACCAAATTGACATGAAAAATGTTTACATCAAGACATTTAAGTTTTGCAGAGATTATAAGATGTGTCGAGGAAATCCTAGAGCTTTAAGACTGTGAAGCTATTTCTTTTTCTTCCTTTTTATTGTCAATTTTGTACCTGTTCATATATTTCAGTGAAAGTCTAAATTAGTACAAAAGAGACTAAACGCAATAAAATATAGAACTTTGGAGGTTTCAGTTAACTACTAGTGCATAATTCCTTACTTCTTTCAGCGTGATTCGTAGTATCTACGTTGTCCCAAAATAGGTGCTTGAAACGTTATAGCAAATTCTAAGCCGTCCAGTGCGTATTTGCGTCTCTCTGGACTCCTGAACCAATCTCAATGGCTCTATGGTAAATTATGCAGCTCCAAAATGGCTTTGAATAACAAGGGGGATGATTGTAACGAAATGTATAGTGCTTCTAAGCAAGAACTGGCTTAGTGGATGCGGACATATAAAACTGAATTCGATTCTACACAAATGAGGTAGCAGATATTCATAAGTTTACCTGCTGAAACTGAAAGTTCATTTATTTGAACGTTGCTAACTTCCTTTGATCTGGTGCAAAATCCTTTGAAACAATAGCATTCACGAGATTGATCGTCTCTACGCAGGGCGCCGCCGCTTATCCTCCACTTTAATCAAGTAGTACGATCCATGAAAAACAGTCCAGTAGGGAATTTAGTGATTAAAGCAGGCTCCTGGTCTGGATTTCTTAAGGGAACCCTAAAGAGTCAAAAATAGTGTCGGCAGTCTGGAAATCTGATCTGGTCATGGCGATGAATCAGTGCAGGAAACACTTGATTTGTCCATTTTCATATAGTATTTTATATCAGCATTGCCTGATAAAATCACCTGCTTGCTCTATATATGTGTCAGACTTCATCCAGTGTCAACTCTGCAATATATCTTAGTAAATCATGAATGTTAAGTCGTATACAATGTTGAGTGACATGTAACTTCAATGTATTTCTTGAATATTGCATGTGGACATAAACGAACATTAAAAGCATAAACAGACCAGAAATCAATCTGAACAGAATAGACTAGATCCTTGATCCCCTTAGGCTAGATGCTTGTGTGGTGTTCGGTTTTCGAAGATTAACATTCTTTGTGCACGAACATTCTGCAGCAACGGCATTTATATTCTTCAGTTATGGAGACAAAAATTCAAGTTCAAGTGCCAGCTGCACCAGTAACAAGGTATGATGAAAAACTACGCGCATCTGCCAAACAGCGATAGATAAGGCACTCATTGAGAAATCAGGTGCCCAAGAGAAAGGACTGAATTTCTTCGGAGAATGTGCTCCCTATGGTGATACAGAATATCTTTAGGTCAGCAGAGATCTTGGTGATGTCACTTTCACTTTCCTGGATCTTAAATGAATGAAAGATAGAAAAGATGACACAACCAAGAAAAATAGCAAATGCAGAGAAAATAACTTTTAAAAAATAAAACGGAATAGAAGGAAAGAATAAGGAATGAAAGATAGAAAAGGTGACAGAACCAAGAAAAATAGCAAATGCATGGAAGAAAAAGATAGAAAGTTAGAATGGATAAAGGAAAATATGTAATGTGATATACAGAAGGTGAAACAGAAAATTCAGAGCAAAGATTAACTCCAATATTTTACTTTTCCAAAAGAATTTTGTTTTACAAAATTGATTAAAACGTGAATGTTTACAGCTATAAACCTCAAATACGACACCAAAACTATGCATGTTTTTAATTTATTTCTATTTGTATAAATAACAGATATATAATTCAAATATTTAATAACGTAGACCGCTCCGGTGGCCTAGGTGGTTGGAGCGTCGCGGGTTCGAACCCCAGCAGAGTAATACCAAAGACTTATACAAAATGGTACTAGCAGCTGCCTGGGTGGGACAATGCTTCATGCCTGCAGCATGATGCCCCAGTGCTAGACAAAACTATAAACTACCATGGGATAGGACTGAACAATTGTTAAAGCTAAAAACACACACACACACACACACACACGCTTGCTTGCTTGCTTAATAAAGTAAGAACAAGTACAAAATCATATAATGCCACATCTCTCTCTCTCTCTCTCTCTCTCTCTCTCTCTCTCTGCTACAGTACTAGTACTATATAGCGCTCCATTGAATGATCATCATTTCTGAATACATAAGAAAAGTCAGCACAGATGAAGCTGGAACGCCCCATTTAATATTGAATCACATCGCTGTTGCCAATGGCTGCCACGGATTTCCCTGGAACCAAAGAGAATTGTATTGCGTTTTGATAATTGTTATTGCATACATTTCTCTGATAAACATCATGTTGATTCTGAAAAATATAATAGGCAGGGTAATGCTCTGTAATATTTAATGATTTTCTTAGACAATTGGCAAATCAATCAAACATTTACAGTAACGTTAACTTTAATTTTAGACCCATAATTTTTGTTGCTCCACAAAATTAATCCGACGTAATAGCTTTAGATCTTTTAAAACCGATTCCACATTTATATAATTATTGATCGCTTTCAGACGTTCAGTGTTCATTTGTTCATGAATATTTTAACTAATATAACACATTGCTATTTGTTATGATAATTGATATTACACTAACAGCATTAGCTGTAGACATTCTCTTTAGTAATATGAGCAGCACTGTCTAGTGTGCTGATAAGTTTTTTCAGAGTAAAGCTATACCTGGCAACGGAAGCGGTATGTGTTCTTTTTATATTGGTAAACCATATATAAATAAATGGAAACAGTTTAATTTACCTTTAAATATGTAAAACTGATTAAGTATTATGAATTTATCAATGAAGATTAGAAATAATTTTTTAATTAGAACTTTTTAGAGATGTCGGACGCTATCCAAACGGCGAATCCAATGTTTTCTTTAATAGACGTTCCATTTCAGAAAATATTGTTCAGTTATGCCCCTTTATACCATTTTTGTAAAAAGATTTTAAGATCGTAAAATTTAATAAAACAGATTTTAAAATTAGACAATATTTTATGTCATTTTGATCAATAAATTGATAAAAGAAGGACCACAGGGAGGAATGTGATTCCTAAATAGCTCAATACTTGTTTATTATTGTTTTTGTCAGTTTTGTACAAATAATTCATAAAACTATAACAGGTCAGTTCCATTTTCTGGGCTAGGCAGTTTCATTATATATACATCGGTAAAGGAAACGACCTGGTATGTATAGGTTGCCGTTGCGAAGTAGAAATAACCAAAATCATTGTAGGCAAAATACTTTTAAAGCGGGCTCTGCTCAACCAAACCAGTAATTGAGAATTTCATTCTGAACCACACTAATAACATTAGAAGTGAATATGTAATCTTAGAATTTAAACCTATTAGATAGATGATAACCAGACGGTTAATCCAGTATGTTTCCTTCAGCAGACGTTCCATTTTCCGAATTAACAGTCATGTATCGATTACACTCCTACGTCCTGACGACTGACTGCATCCAGATGCCGATTTCTTTGTGAATTTTTTTTTACCTTATCAATGTGTATCTTGGATACGATAACTCATTCTAGTCTGGGGAGCTAACAAATCATAAACGTTATTAATTATGCACGTGTCTTGATCAAACACAGTGACACGAACACACAATTTCAAACCAATTTATTTTCTTCCTTTACTGTATTTGCCGAAACACACAAACAATCGTTCACTGGCATTTTTTTTCGCAGTGATGAACTTAATTATTAGTTGCCTGAGCGACATAAGTAATTACTAACAGTAAAACGCTCGCTAATCTCCCTAAAGGCAACGTTGCCTTCTGTCACTTGTAAAAGTGGAAATAGCAAAGTTTAAATCTTATTACGAGGCCAAGTTTCTTGTCGGAACATCCTTATCCAGACATTCGTATACTGTAATCTAGTATTTTCGGAATACAAAGTGTTCAGTGTGAATGGTTAGAGAGCAATAGTTAGCTCACAAAAGAGACCTCACTGGATTTAATGTTTAGGAAAGCTAACCGCGAAGCGCATGAACTTCTATATTAGAGAGAGATGGCGTTTGTCGATAACACAACAGCGGATTTGTCTGCTTCTATTCAGACACATCACTCTTCGACCGATGCCTTTCCCTTGGAATTTTCTCTGCAGTATTTGTGTTGCTCTAATTTGTGGAATTTATCCATTCCTATAAATACATCAAATTCGTCGAAAGTTTTCTCATCTTCTTTCTGTCCTGAAGATTTGTTGATGACTCAAATGTGCAAACTTCTATTTGTGTCACGTGACAGTATTTTACCTGACCCTTTACCCCAATCTGTGACCATTGCTTTCATTACCTTATATATTCTGATTATAGTTTTGGGTATCGTGGGAAATGTCGTAGTAATCGTCGTGATAGGGCTTGCAAAGACCGTAAAATCTGTGACAGACCTGTACATCATGTCTCTGGCGGTCAGCGATCTCCTTATAGCTGTACTGAACATGCCTTTCCAGCTTTATTTCATCGTGGCCAATGAATGGCTGACAGGTGGGGAAATGGGAGAATTCCTCTGCAAGTTCACAAATTACATCCAAGGTGTGACCGTCGTGTCCAGTATTTTGACTCTGGCGGCCATAGCCATTGACAGGTGAGTACAAAAAGTAATGAATAATTAGAAGACTACTTCTAAAATTAAAAAGTACGATCTTTTTGCGTTCAAACACGTGAATTTAAATGCGTCGAAAAAATTCCAGAAATTCCGATACCAGGACTGTTACTTTAAGTACGATTTAACATTTAATATCGAACAGAGATTGCCCACGAACAATAAATAAAAAGATCACACTGAGAAATGTTTCTACCACCATCTTGATTCACTACTTTATAACCTAGATATATTTTTTAATGTGTGCGGATACTGAAACACAGACATACGGACATACAATCAATAATGAGAGCTCTGCGACTGTTATTATGTTACTCTATAGCAAATTTCGCAGTGTTATTAGGCAAGTTCGATAGCACAGACGGTATGATGGCAGTATTTATGATCGAGAAATTTGCAGCTAGAAATGTTCTCTCGGAATTTGTTGTCTTTATAACTTAGTACACCTGCATTCTCCAGCCAATCCAAAAGTTCAGATATGACAGCGGGTTGAGTTGTTTGGTCCTGAATTAATGGCATATGAAATCAAATCTGTTCCAAGGGACTGAGTTGGTATTGCTTACAATTACATGTCATGTGTAACTATATCTAAAATCTCTAGAGCATAGATTCGTATAGAACGTAATTGAAGTGTTTCAGTTGCATCCCCTTGTAAAAGCCGCTAACTCTCCCAATTTACCTTAAGAATGAATGATGAATAATGCCTCTTATGGCGGCCACGTGCACCAACGCTGCACAGCTGGCTGCCGCTAAAGACGGTAGACAAAAGTTAAATATAGTAAAATAAAATTCTTCACATATCTAAGGAGTTAGTAGTAAACTATTGCTAATTAAAAACTTCTATCATTGTTCAACCGATTCCAATGCAAGTCGCAACAAATTACCAGCTCCATTAATACGTATTCAAATTAGAATAGAACTTAGCCGCAAAAATAACCAAATAAAAACAGAATTGTTGTTGAAAGACTTAGCGATTCATTTAAGAGGAAAATAATTAAATTTTAAAGATAATGAAAAATTTGAAGATCACCATTCTAAACATTTGGCATTTTCGTTCATTGAATCCACAGACAGATTCAAATATCAGACTTAAGAATAGGCCTTGCTCAAAAATAGACAAAGACTAGAGAATGTTTCCATGGAACAAGGCCTATGAAGAAGACAACAACTAGAGGTTAAATTTGTGATCTTTTGCAATCTGTGCTACAAACAGCATGTGAACATGTAGATAGGTCAGTCAGTTACAATTTATATATAGTCACTGGTTTGATAGATAATAGATATTAAAAATTAATTATGAATGCGCAGCCGAGACAAACTAAATTAACCCGCTTAGATGTAAAAAAAAAAAAGAAAGCTCAGACACGTTGACGTATTGAACATATTCACTTCTAGATGAATAATTATCAAACCAGACAGAACGCTATGTTACAATGAAGACAACGATATATATATATATATATATATATATATATATATATATATATATATATATATATATATATATATATATATACCTGAATATGGACTTGAAATTTTGACAGTCTACGATATGGAATTAGCATGATATCGCATAGGTACGTTAAAGTCAACCACCAGTTATATGCGAACGATGAATGAAAAATCTCAGCCAAAATAATACATCCTGTACCCAAATTCTACGATTCTTTGAGATGAGCATATACATGCTGACAAAATAACGTTTGATGGAAAAGTGATGAATCAATTAGATAAATAGACGAAAATATGTTCAAAATACCCAATAGCTTTATGGACTACCATCTAACACTAGCAATGCTTTTACCACAGACACAAATTATTAATCTCCCATACAAAAATAAATTCATGTTTACAAAACCAACTACAATAAGACTTATGTGTACATTGAAAAACAAAACCAGGTATGTGATACATTACAGAAATTTAATGGGGTTTTTTTTGTGTATTTGGTAAGCAGATGTGGAATTTGAGGAAAAGAACAACAATAAAAATATTAACAGACGTGAACAATACGCAAAACGTCAAATAGATAGATTATTCGCAAATAGAAAACTAACAGGACCTGTTAGTCTCAAAATAAACAAAATGAAACCAATCAAACCAATATTCGGTGAATTTACTGAGCTAGAGCTATATAAATTATTGTACAGCAAGATGGATGACTCATACTGTGATAGAATGAAGAGGAATATGACTGATTCATATTTTCTGTGCATACTTTCTGAAACGGTACATTTCGTTGATGATATGCAATAAAGTATACAATAATAAGATGTTATGCAAAGGACAACTTACTTGGTACCCACAAATAAATAAGAAAACTCCTGAGCATTTAAAGATTGCGTTAAATGGCGTTACAGTTAGAGAGTTATGTGGTTTAAAATCAAAACTATATTCATTTAAGACTGATAAAGATGAAAAGATGGACTGCAATGAAATTAAGAACGCGTGATTAAAAAGAATCTAAAACCGTCTATGTACAAAGATTGCTAGCAAGGAAAATTATCGATATTTATTTAGGTCATACAATCAAGACATGTACAGCATCAAAATGAAAAATAAGATACTCTCTTTGTCCTAATGATAACAAACCTTTTAATGGTTGAAAACGTACAGTATCTTGCAATTGAAACGGACTTTATGTGTTAGGGTTTTTTACTTAAAATAATTGAATACGAAACAAAATCTCATTTAAATTTATTTCTGTTGTTGTTTTTCAAAGTATTCAAAGTTGCTCCTTTCATTTCACCTATGATGAAACCATTTTCAGTGAAGAAAGTTTCCTTCTATTAATGTTTGTTCTGACTATAGATGGCGACCATAAAATGTGCATTCTCTCTAAAATTATTAATAGCAGACTTTTTTCTTCAGTCACCCATACAGCTATTTCAAAATGACTACTACTACTACTAATAGCTAGCTAAGTTAGGGTAGTTATTTTCTTTTTTACGTTCTCAAGATTTCCACAATCATCAATTATAAATAAAGTATTGGTTCCTTGGAATATAACATTTAAGTCTATCCACTTTTACTCAGGATCAATCACTATCACATGTTCATCTTTTAGTAAAGACTTTCTATCACAAGTCTTACTGCACATAAAGTTTAAACAGGTGATCAAAATATACATCAAAAGTCATTGTATTGATTCTCTGTCAGATTTAGAACTACAATTATTTAACCACGGTAAGTCACTTCATATTATGAAGTTCTTTTACAAATACAATCAGGCACAAAACCACTATATTTTATGAGCATCTACATTTTCTTTTCTGTTGATTTGAAAGTGGACACCTTGTTGTACATTGGCTAATTTAAGATCGCTACCATTTAATCTGCCATGGCATGTACTTCTCATATCGAACCAGACGTAATGAGTGTCAGTGTTCAAATTCTCAACACTTGCGTTACTAATTTCTCTGTGCTTTTATTGTTCATCAAAGAAATACTTTGTGATTTCTATAAGCTGTTGTAACAAGTGAAAGCCCTGGAAATAAACTATGGTTGTCACCAAGATTTTCTCAATTACTAAACTGAATAAATTTCTGGAACATTCTATCCATTCACATTATCCAGTATCTAGACACCCTTCCAACTCATTCTGACAGAATTAAGCCTTGTCTTTTTAGAGCTGCACTGGATTTCTCCCTAGTGATGTATGCTTTCCAGGTCGTAGTACTGGATTTCGCTATCACTTCAGACGTCTTGAAAGTGTAATGTTAAATCTGATATCCCGAGTAGGAGCACAGGGAAATAGCAGACTTTATTAGTATATGAAAGTCAAGTGTTATTCCAAACTCATAGTTACATACCACAGACTGCGTAACTTCAGTACCAATATGGTATGCGTTACCTGACCTTTTTCTCAGCTTTCTCAATTTTTTTAAAATTCATTATGCCTTGTTCAATCCTGTTTGCTTTGAGCGGGACACACGACCACAAACTATTGAAAAGGTTGTTGTCATTTAGCTTAAACAGATCGTCACTTCCACGTGATATGGAAGATGTAGTAAAAACTTATTTACTAAGATATTAATTTCAGGATAGGTTCAATAGACTTAGAGCCACAGAAGGAACATAGCCTAAATATCCGCTTGAACCTACTGTTGTACAAACGAAACCAATGCTAGGTACTGAGTTATATCTTTAATAGAAAGAAATAATAAAATAATACGAACACATTAATTTGTGAATTAAGAAAGGAAACTGATTTGAGTGAATTCATTTGTACATTACACCATTCCTTGATTAAGACGTTTTCTCGTGAATAAAGATGGAGGCAAACAAGAACAAATTATGCGAGGATTATTTATCCAACAACTGCTTGTAAATTAGGATTTGGCCTATCTTCGGGATGTGTGTGGGTGTGTTTGTGTGTGGGTGTGCGTGCGTGTGCGTGTGTGTGTGTGTGTGTGTGTGTGTGCTGGGGGCAGCGCACCAGAGGATCTGAAATGTTACTACTTAAAATTAAGCAATATTTATTCAAACACGTAGGGATTTGAGATAACGAAGTTGCTATGCTATAATTGCTATTTCCCTACCTACGCACACACTCTGACTTTTTAGAACTGTTTGTACATTTTATTTGGTCCTAGTGAACGTTTCCTGGGCATTTCATAACAAATCACAATTATAATAGAAAACTAGTAACCCCTTTTCTCACTATTCCGTAACCTTATGATAATTCCAGAATCTTTCAACATGTCTCTATGACACTAATTGCACATATCTCTATGACACTAAGTGCACATATTACACCAGAGGTCCGCACGAGCCTCTCGTAAATTTACTATTCTTCAGTTTCAACATTTTCAATGTTTTTGTCCGTTTTTCTTTCAATCCACATATCGATTATCAACACTTTCATTTCCGGAACAAAATTCCAAAGCTGCCAAAGATATATCTGAAATTTGGTACATATATTAGACTAGTGGTGCAGACGTGTCTTTTGCTATTCACATTTCTTTTAGTTTCAGTTGTATTAACGTTCCGGTCTTTTTGTTCATCCAACCATCTATCATTCACATTTTAGTTTCTGGAGCAAACCTCCAAAATTATCAAAGGTATCTCTATGAAACTTCATACCGTCAGTTAATATATTTTTACGCTTTTGTTTAAAATATCATTATTATTGTTCTGCCCTTCCATAAATCATTCATATATATACTGACAAACGAGACAATATGACCTTGGCAATACACCAGGACTTTGTATCGTTGGAAATACACGATGCTGTGAGTAATACAGACAAAAACGGTGCAAAAAATTTAAGAGTTATCGGGTTCAAATTTGTGTAAGCTATGGCCACGTTTTGTGACAAGCGATGTGTGGAATGACAGTAGTTCCGAGAAGGTCCGAAGTACATTTCTTGAATATTTTATAAACTCTGTCATTACCAACTTTAAAAATGGCGACATGACTAACCATTCCACTGTACTTATTCAGCTAGAAAAATTAATACTTCGGAAGAAAAGAACCATTGATATTATTTAATGTTGTTAACGAGACACGGCAGGACTTCAGTCTTGAGGTTCTTCTGGATGGCATAGGACAGGGAGATGATTCGCATCAGCAACATAGCGGTCCAGGGTTATTGCTTACATTTGCATGCTTGGCACAGCTCCATCTGTTGTCAAAATGGGATAATATTTTATGAAAACCTGCATTATCCTAACGGTTTACTATTACAAACGTGATATAGTCTTTTCTTTAAAAACAAAAACTATCCGTGGTGCATTGACATTCTTTATTTGTTCTAATTCTTTCTTTAGCCACTGTAATGTTGCAAACGTACAATTTTTTACTGAACATGTCTGAGTGCCTTCTTACCAGAGAATTAGATACTACAAAATAAAATCTGTTTTCATATTTTTTTATGGGTCCTTGTATATTCCTTAATGATAACATTAACTCTGCACTAAATAGCCTACTTGTGTAGTTGTGTCGTAAAACACCAAACGAAAATATAAAATGAACAATAAATATAGAGTGGTCAAACACCTTTGTTTTTGTCGTCTACTTGTCAAACTCAGTTATGAATTAACGACATGTACAACAATATTTGATGTTCGTTTCGTGATTTTGTTCTAATCCACTTGGAGACTCTTTTTATAGTGTTTCCTGCCTAAAATAAAGAAACAAGTGGGAGGGGATGAATAGCTTTGAAAATACCAGGGTTCGTATACCACAATTATATTAGGACCAATAATTTATTTTTCTGAGGCAGGGAGCTGAGATTTTTTTATTTTTTTTGTTTGTTGTTGTTGGAAATTCGTGGCTTTCAAACAGCTGGAAAAAGATCATGCTCTGATCTAAAGCAAAATAACACCATTTTATATCCATTATATTATTTGGAGAAAAGACATTATCTTGAGATCAAAGAAATTAAAATACCTTGTCTCGAAAGAAAATCGTAGCCCCCATCCCATTACATAGTTTGTACGTTATAGTAGATGAATTTGATATGTGTATGTAGTAGTAAACTAAAAGGCAGATCCTTGACCAGAGCCTCAATCCCCCCACCACCCCCACACCCCTTGAGTCTCTGATCGAGGATCTGCCTTTTAGTTTACTACCATTATTTGTTGACAATGTGGTTGATATTTTATTTGATAATGATATTTTTTAAAGTTTAGATAAAATTTCATATTGAACAATGAAATATTATATAATATGGGCTATCCGTCAACGTCAATCCGACATGTTGGATTTGATTTAACAAACGGATTTTATAAGAGATTTGATTCAATAAAATCAGCCTCATGCTATACTGGCATAAAACCTAAAATAATAAGCGACTGTATTAAAAAAGTTGGATATCATATATCACCAAAATATGGGTCAGTTTGGTTATTCGCAACCGAAAATGACGAATGAATAGTAGGTTGGTCAGATGATTTAATGACATTTATTGACAATATAGTTGATATTTTATTTGATAATGATATTTCTAAAGCTGTAAATATTTGTTTAAAATAAAATAATAGTCCCCAGAGAGGACTGTTTGAAGATGCGGCTTAGAAAATACTTGTATTTTTCAGAGAAACATAATGACCAAGTGCTAACGTATTAATTCCGTCCTCGCAATATCTTTTATCATCAAAATTGCTAAGTCCACGTTTGATAATCGTATCAGTTTCAAGTTTGTGATGATTTGATTTAATGACATATGTCTTAATAAAACTGATATTATTATTTAGTGCTGATTTAAAATCGTTAAAATTCATTATCTTTTTCACATATCCGCGAGGGATACCTTTCGCTTTCTTTG
This sequence comes from Megalonaias nervosa, assembly GCA_016617855.1. Classification (NCBI taxonomy): domain Eukaryota; kingdom Metazoa; phylum Mollusca; class Bivalvia; order Unionida; family Unionidae; genus Megalonaias; species Megalonaias nervosa. The sequence goes on from JAECUM010001385.1 coordinate 79,429, forward strand.
TCAATTTATTATCATCTAATATCACAGCGTACATCTTGCTCCTTAATCCAACAAACTTTCTCACTGGCACAAACATAAATTCGTCCTTAAATTTACCAATAACTTTTTTATTCATGTTATCATTAAATCCACTACTAGTCGGATAATCTGATAAATCAAATAGATTTTTATTATTGTAAATATCCTGATAGACATCCTCACATTTTATATTATAAACTAACGAATCTGTATCAGTAAACAGCAACTCCGAATCTGGCCACTGCTTTTTGGTAAAATTATAGTGAAAGTCGTACATCAGCCACTTTGATATATCAAGTATAGCTGCACCAACATAAATCGGTTTATTTAACTTTAAATTTGTCTTTCGTCGTTGTATTGCAACAAGATTTTCATTAAATATTTTCATACTGACAAAACCGTCGTCGTTAACTAATTTATTTCTACAATTTATATCATTAACAATTTCAATATTGACTCGTTTTCTAATGTTTTCCATTGTCTTACCAAATACCGAGTTGTTCATTAAATTGAAAAAGTTTTTCTCAAATTCAGTCTTAGCTGTAGCACGAAGTTCTATATTTAAGTTAATATAATCTGCCATCCACCTCGACTGATTAAACTTTAGCACGCGATGGACTTTACTCAGAATTAGTCCAGCATCTACTGCTTGTTTTAAAGTTTTGTAATGCATAACGTAATTTCTTTTATTTAACAAATTTGGAACTAACTTATTAACAATCGAATTTTTTGCTGTTGTCATGGCTCGTCGTTCAGGTGATAGTAAACTGTAATCTATCATCATTGATTCTGCGCAAAACGGATAGTCGTTATGAAGATCCTGAAGCGAACTAGGATAATCTAGATCGACCTCAACAAAGTATGAAATATCATGTAAATCTTTTTCAGTTTCTTTAAGAAATTGATCTGGAGATATCCAATGAAATCCACCGCAAGGCATTGGTTCTGACATCGCATAACCGTACAAATTATTAGTATCCTGATAAATAGTATAGTTAGATGGGAGATTTTTATCATAATTTTTTAAATATTTATTATTAGCTATTGCATGTTTTTTTGTTATAACACTAATTCCGCCTCTGATACCTTTTTCAATAAAATTAAACATATCGACGTCTGTTAAGAGATCTAATTCTATTTTGCTTGTTTTTAGTAGAGCGTCCCATGACAGCCCGGGAGCAGAATAATACCAACAAAGATCTAGTCCATAATTTTTATGACTAACTTGACGAAAACTTTCAAAAACATCTGCTAGTAATAAAACATCTGTTCTCAAATATAAATCATGATCATCACCAAATGTTCTGCAGTTGAATTTATTCCAAATATTTTGTGCATATTTATACTCGTCGTCTGTAATATCTTCATTTTTGAGCTGCAAGTAAAATTTGTCTTTGCTAGGCAGAGAAGTTTCATCAAATCTGCTCCAGTCATCGAGATATTCATATGGAAAGATACCTTTTTTTGTCAGATTGAGATAGTTTTCACCAAAGCAACTTTGCAGATTATTAAAAGTGCTGCAACCTTTTACAAGCTCATCTAACGATGCTGCCATAAATTGCAGACTGTCAATAAAACGTAATTTACCAAGAGTAACTGACATCTACTTTTCAAAATCATTTGGTATGCATTTTATCTTATTATTTAGTTTTAGTTTAGATTTAATTTTCTCATTGCCAAAAGCTTCTACAATGATATGACTATCGTAGCCGCGAAAGTTATGCAAAATGACAGGTATAAACTTTGGTGCATGAAATTTTAAATTACAATTATTATGAGCCGCTCCCCGATACTGACCAGTTAAATGACAGTGATCACGAACTTTATCACGAACTCCGTTTGAGTCTACCAATAACTTCTCGCAAATATGACAGTTAACTGCTTCGTTAAATTCAAGTTGATGCTCAGATGTTATTCTCATTGGAGCTGTTTTAAATAATCTGTTAGAAATAATATTAACTTCATCTATAAGATTTTTTAGCAGCCAAATTGCTGGACTTTCAGATTCGCTATCTTTACATCTATATAACTTAACCGGACATGAAAACTTATCGTCGACTCAACAAACTATTTTATAAGCTACTCTGCAAGGAACATGTTGTTGTATTTTTCTTGTACTTGATTTATTAGGATCATTTTCTACACCTGCCACTGTAATGAGTAGACACTCAAAATCTGCATAAATAACGAAAGGTATATTTAGCTTATGATCGTAGTTTTTAAATTTTAAGACTTTTTCTTTCTCGCTTGGCATAGTTATTCTTTGAACGTTGATACAGTAATTAAGATGTTCCTGTAGTTTTTCAGGTTTTGAAAACCCTTGTAAGCATTTGTAACAGAAATATTTCTTTTTTCTATTTTTATTATACTGTCCGCCAACTAAGCTGTTAAAGTTTTTTATCCAACAATAATGTTCTTTATAAAATAATAAATTTATTGTCTTTTGTGTAGCGGTCTCTGAAATATACCTTGGATAAACATTTTCTCGCTCATCTAGTCCGAAACCATTTACTGTAATATTGTTTTGTTTTTCAAACTTTGGTATCTGATTTTCTGACACTGGAAACGTTATCCCGTTGAAATCTAGTTCGTCTTTGTACGGCAAATACTTTTCAACTCGGTCGCTGTGTTCACCCTGAGGATGCCTCTCCGATAAAATTGCCCAACGAAAACACTGATCGTCGTTGTTTTTAACATTTATACAGCATTTTTTGTTTTTAATTTTTTTAGGGTGATCAACGTAAGAACTACCTCGAAGTATGTTATATTTTGCTGTATGAAATAAAACCTCCTTTATCATTTCAAATTTCCAACCTGATCCAGATGAAGTAAATTCCTCCAATTTTTTATTTATTTCTTGGTGTATTTCATCGGCGACTGTGGTAATATTTGTTCCAGTTAATATTTTTCGTGATTTAGCTGTTAGATATGGTTCAGAAATTTCGCTATCGAAACTTGTAGTTTCAAAAATTATATCAAGTATATCTTTTTCGATTACGTGTAACTTTGATAAAATCGTATGATACTGTACTATTAGTTTTATACTTTTGTGAGCTGCAAGTTCTTGAGCTATAACAGGTTGTAAAAGATGATATAAATTTGTAGAGTTAAAATTTGCTAAAACATTTTGATTATCAAATTTGTAACTGTTGTCGTATCCTGTAAATGCTGAAGCAATTTTCTCTGCTTTGATAATGCTCTTTTTGGCAATATCACGCAATTTTAACATTGTTATATTTACAAATTACATTAAAAAAAATCAATTAGAGATATAAAAAATCCTTATAATATAATGACACAAAATCTGAGATATATCGGATTGACAGCGGAGGAGCAAGAAGCATATCATGTTCATCCGAAATATAACCTATATGCTGGAAATGCATTAGGTTCGGTTATTAACATAAAATCTAAAAAATCTATAGGAAAACCAACACCAGCTGGAATGATAATTTCAGTGAAATGTGATGACGCAGATATGACTGAAATGTTTAGAAAAGATTTTATTTATACTTTGTTCTGCGATGATATTCCAGAGGGAGAAAGAGTATGTAGAGTAAATGGCTCGATTAGCGATGACAATATTGAAAACTTATCTTTACAAGATGAGTTTCAACGCCACCCAAAATTTGATTTATACAAAGCAAATGATAAAGGAATTATACGACATGTAAAAACAAAAAAAGTATTAGGTAATTTGAATAATATGGGGTATCTCACGGTAACTGTCGGAGGAACACTAGCCGATAAAGTTAATTATTAATCTCATCGTTTTGTTTACGAAACATTTAACGGCGTCATTCCAGATAATTTATTTATCGACCATATTAACAAAATTAAATCTGATAATCGTTTAGAAAATTTAGATCCAGTTACACCAGAAGAAAACACCCGACGTGGATCTAATTCTGATGGATCTAATTTCAGAAACCCCAGAAGATCAGTTATTTCAGTAAATTTAGAAACTGAAGAAGAAATGAAATTTAAATCAATATCAGCTACAGCAAAGCATCTTAAAATTCATTCACAGAGAGTAATAGGCGTCGCCGACGGTAGAACTAAAACAGCAACGTCAATGTCAACATTTGACAGATTTAGTTTCAGATATGATGATTAATAATATTTCGTAATTCTGCCTTAGTAAGACAGCAATGTGCAAACGCTATAATATCATCGCGATCAAATTTCAGCGTCATCATTGCGTTATCATTAAGTTTATTTTTTTCTGCTGCTGTTAGTAATATCCTATCATTTTCGCCAGGCATCACAATAACGTTAACAGAATACGAACTATAACCCGACAGACATTTTCGAACTGCTTCGGCTAGTTCCTTTTAATTTAATATATTAACCTTTTGATGATATTTTACCTCGTTAGTCATATCTTATAACAATAAATTAGATAAAAGTATATTATAATATGGATCTGATGAAACGACTTGCTGAAATATATGCGGAAGATACAATCGCAGGAGATTTCATCTTTAGTGATACAATCACTAACGACAGAGTCGCAGACAATGTTAAAATCACTAGCGATATAATAAACAAATCTGCTAGTCATAGCGAAGATGATATTTTGTACAACAATGAATCTGACGGTGAAGATGAGATAGTCGCCGCCGCTGACAGAAAAAATTACAGCAGACCAACAACTGGACGATATAATGTTAAGTATCACATTGCTAAAAAAAATAATAAAATTTGATTTTACTGTTGCCGAACAACAAATATTTTGGCAGCTTATCAAACCGTTTTTAAATCTAAAAATAACTGGCCAGCGAAGGGGCATAAAATACGATTTTATTTTTGCTAAGATATTCAATTTGATGCCAGTTGATAATAAAAGAAAATTACATTTAATTTCGTTATGTAAAACTATCAAATGTAAATCTGTGCTTGTGAAATACGAACAAATTTATAATAACGTTATTGGATCGACTTAGTTGGTACCCAGCTATTAAATTTATCGCTGTATCCTCTCCATTTAACTAAACTTTTGTCACCGCGTTTTCGGATAACTTTATCGATAACGAAAACATCTTGTTCAGTTTTCTGAAGTTCCTGCTCGTAAAAACTGCCAGTTATAGGTTCCCCTAATAAATCTTTTAACGCGTATGTTACAGGTATTGTTAAAAGTACTTTATCAACTACAAATACTTCTTCAGTCCAGTTTGGAGTAAATCCTTTTTCAAATAATTTTTTCGTGAAAGAAATTCTAACTTTATCACCTACTTTAAATTTATGTCTGCGGTACATGTTTTCATTTGCTAATATTGGATTTTTGATTGCGTCGTTTGGCGATAGTTTAGTGGTTCGGTGTTTTGTGTTATTATATTTATCAACAATGTTTTGTAAATTGTCAATATATTTATTGGTATTTTTAGCTGTCAGATACTTGTGTATTTTTTCGTTTAGCGTGCGATTAAATCGCTCTACTACGACACTTTTTCCCTCATTTCCTGTAACATACTTTTTGATATTATTTTGTTCTAAAAACTGCTCGAACTTTTTATTGAAAAATTCCGCTCCGTGATCTGTCCAGATTCTATTTGGTTTTCTTTCAGTACTTGTTATTATTTGTTTTAGTGCATCAGTTATCGACGTTCCTGTTGTATCCGAAACAGGTACACTAAAAGCATATTTACTAAAAACATCTACAACGTTAAACAAGTATTTCTTATTATCATTAAACTGAGCTAGATTTGACACATCTACTAAATCTATCACCCAGATATCATCAACGGCATTTGCGACAACTTTCCGTCGAGTAAACTTTTTTTTTTAGGTTTGTGTAGTTCAGCTGCGAGATCATCGTATAATTCCTTTCCGAGTCCTAATTTATATTTTGCTCCAATAAAACCCTGTACCAGCCTTCTATCAAAACGTTCTCTCATATTTGTCGGCTCCATATCAAGAAGTTCGTCTAACATTACTTTATCACAATCCGATTTTGAGTTTTCTGCACGAGCGTTATCAGGACGTTCGATATCACGATAACAAATGTCATGGCGCATTGCTATTGCATCAACTTGATTGTAAGGTTCTTGTCCTGGCAGCGGATTATCATTTTCATCTAGTTGTTTATCAAGAGGATTATAAGGTCCAGTATATTTATGGCCTGGCAATGTCCAGCCTCCTTTTGGTTTTGATAATTTGCCAATTACTTTATGTATATCTATACCTGTTCCAATTATTTCTCTGTTGTTACAACGTTGGCAATATGTGACAATTTTATTTTGCTCGAGACATAAATCTCTGTCAGAATCGCAGTTGCATATCATTCTATATTTTCAGTCGTCTACTAAAATAATCTTGTCAGGGCAACCAGCTCCAAACGACTTCTTTAAAAACATACTTTTTCTTTTTCCGCAGATTGCACAAATACTTTTCAGCATCGTCCTGTTGTTCTTTGTTTTTTCTGTTGTTTCATTGATATTTTCTGTTTTAGTTTTACATTTGAGACAATATGTTGACATTATATATTTATAAATTTAGATAAAATTTATTGCAAGCTTTAGATAGATTTACAAAAATTAACTGCAAGCTTTAAAAAAATTTATTGCAATCTCATCATTAGCGTGAGAAGGTTGCTTGTCAAACTGTAAAATAAACTTTAAAAAATTAAATTTCCTGACATTGTCAGGTGGCTGGGACATTTGTTTAATAAACATTATACAATAATATCCGCAAGCAGAAGTTCCAACAGGTTGAAGTTGATTGGACGAATAATATATTATTTTATATTTTTTGTTTATATTTTTTTTATTGCATCGCTCGGAGGAAGTCCAAACGAGTCAAAATAATTGTTATTATAAACTGCTACCCAATGTGTACCAGAGCCGTCATTGAAATCTTGTATATTTATCACACACGAACCACCTGATGCGACACCTTCGGTGTTGAGTTCATCTTTAGAATAAACTCCGTGGAAATTTTTTACTTGTTTTAGTTTATCAAGTATATCAAAGTTACTTAGCGGGGTGGCCGTGTTCCCGGCAATGTTAGACCACGTCCGATTCCTAGCAGATTTGGCAGCAGACTTCCCGCTAGTCCCACTAAAAGTGGAGCGAAAGGAATAATTCCCCCTTTGGTTGTTCTTCGACGCTTTGTTGTTTTCGTTTTTTTTTTCGTTTTTTTCGACGATTTTGTTTTTCGTTGTGGCATTATATTTATCAGTCACATAAAATTAAGCTTTAGACTATTTTTTTTATACCATGACCTTCAACTGCTTTTTTCGTTGTGCCAGATACTGCTCCAGACGCTGCTGCTAGTCCTAATGTACCTAACACCGGTAAAATTTTAGGTAATAACGTGCTAGCTAGTACAGATAGTGCTGGACCAAAGAAACCACCTTGTTTTGTCATCGCTGTTATTTGTGCGGCGCTTAAATTTAAAACAAAATGTTTTTTACGATCGTACCTGTTTACTTGATTTTTTGTCAGCATTAATTTTGTTAAAATACCCTTGGAAATGTCAGGGTTGATTTTTAATGATACCTGTCTCTGCTTTGCAACAGCAGCTGTTAATTTTTTTAACTTGACCATCAGTCAAATATATTTCTTTTATAATATATTTTGTCATCTTATATAACGATTGCAGATTAAACTCAAAGTTTGTTCAAACTTGGACTGCCATTTTACCTCCAACGGAATCTATCGTAACAAATCTGTCGCTGATCACTAACGCGTACACGTACAACTGCGCTGCTGGAACTGCTCCGAGTGTCCAGGTAATTTCAATATCAGCTGTGCTGTCTACAGCTCGCTCGCTATGTTTACTAACATCAAAATAAAATATTGGATAAAGTGTACGAAATTCCTCTACTGATATCTGAGATCCATCTTCAACATCCTGATATTTTTGCATTGCGTCGAGCAGATACATGTAAGGTCGAGTAATATTTTTATTAGCGTCATCTGCAAAATTGCATTCTATCGCTCGTTCCGGATATTGCTTCGAATTTAGTCTAGCATATATTCATCTAACATCAGCGTGGTCAAATATCGCATTATTTTGTTGTTGGTTACCACGTCGCGCTTGCTGTTGAAATACAACAAACAATTGCCTCGGCAGTTGTTCACTTGATGTTGTTGTAACTCGCCATGTGTAGTCAGTAGTATTTGGAACTGCTGTCTGATATATTTTATGTTGTTGAAAATAAATTTTGTTTGTATGTTTATCGAGTATACTGTTTAAATCTGACATTTTATCGATTGACGGAGTTATTCGTGGGATCCAAAGCGCAAGTTTGTTTATAATAAATTGTACACCAACTCCGCCTGACCTAAACAGGCAGTCGTTTTGTTCTGCTCGCTCTAAAATGAGTGTATGTTTAACTCCACGAAATACTTTATTGTAATCGCGACAAAAACCGAAGATTGTAGTTAACGGCAGCATCATCGTAATTTGACGTGATCCTGCTGTAAGTGCCTTTCTCTTAGCATAACCTTCATTATAACGCGGATTTTTTACGTTAATTGCTTTATTAACTAAATCTAACATTGCAACACCGTCTGCAGCTGCTACTGGTGGTGTTATACCAAAATTATTACAAGCAGCAATAAGTGATACTCTTGTAGCGTCTGCATCAGCGCCTGCAGCTGGTGGGGCTATACCAAAATTAGCAGCATTAGCGATAAGAAAATCTCTTACAATTGGAAAATCTGCAGCGGCATTTGCTCCGTGTACTAAAACACCTTTGGAGAGAAGTTCATTTGGTACGGCTAAACCACCACTTCCAGTATCTTTAAACCACATCATGTTAGTTGCAGTTGATCTGGGGTAATCATCGGAAAACGAAATGATATTTAAAATTGTACTTGCAACTTGTAAGTGACTTGAAATATCCTCAACAGTTTGATTGACCAGCTGATATCTAACACTTTTGAATAAGCACCAGCCATTATTTATAAGAGCTACTTCTGTTCCAGCTGCAATTGCAACAGGCGGATTGGCTACTGTCATAATCTGACCGCGAACTTCTAACATTGCCTTATGTGGCAGTAGAAATACATCTTCGTCTCGAGTATTAAATGTTCTAATACCAGCTTTATTTGGTTCATTAGAATTTTCATCGAGATACTCAACGTAGTCAAATTCTGTTACAGTGTCATCGATGTCATAAGTTTCTGCTAAATCGAGATAATTTTTAACAGACATTTTTTATTTATTAGATATATAAAATTTTATTGCGGCGCCGTTACTTTAGATAGCAGTTTTTGTATAATCTGCTCGCTTTTTGGTGATAAAAGTTTTTTCGTTATTGTTGTCATAGCGCGTTGAGTTTCTTTTGTTGGAGCGATTTCTGATATAACTTGTTTTATCTCAGATGTAGACGGTGCGCCTTTAATTTTATCAGCTATTTTTTGTCCCACCGCAGTCCCAGCGGCAGATGCGGCTCCAGTTGCAAAAGCTTTACCTGTGTCAAGTGCAATTGGTGCAACTTTACGCGCGATTCCCGGAACATTTTCAATAACTTTAGGAAATATATTTCCAAAAAATCCTCCGACTATTTTTCTTCGATAAAATTTTTTTCTCTGTTTCATTATATCTGAGGTTGTATAATTTTTATTGTCAATCACGAAGTGATCGCGCGTAAGTGTAAATAATAAGTAACATCCTCGTTGTTCAGATCTAGCTGTCGTCCAGATTGATCTGTCAACTGCATATTTATTGATGATATTTGATTTTCAACATTTAACGGATAATATATAATATGACGCAGAGTAATTTGCATGAGAGAACCTGGTGGAACATCTGGCGAGAAACTATAAATCGTTTGTCCTTTACTGCCCTGGGCTGAGTAAGATCCAGAAGCAATAGAGCAATTTACTAATATTGTATTTACATCAGTTATATTTACCGGCAGTTCACCGTCGTATGTAATAGGTTCATTAGGATCTAAATAATACGCTTTATGTTCAAATCCTATCAGTGGTGCGATACTTCTTGGTGATATAAAACTAACTGACATATTCTTATTGTCATTCTAGCTCGTAACGTGTTATAATTCGCTGCTAACTCGAAATTATCAGATTTTATCTTCTCTTTTTGCATAAGCTCTTTTATCGTCTTATTTAGATCATCGATATTATAAGCTCCTTGTGGAATTTTAAATGTTTTCCATTGCGTGTCTCTTATTGAAATAATTGTAAACTCATCATTGACACCAGTTTTTATATTAGCCATAGCATTCCAGCAAGTACAAGAAATTAATCCAATTTCATACTGTTTTTCAGTATTAAGTTGTATTGGCGGAATATAATTTACTGAAAAATTTGCGCTATCTTTTGCGGTTGTATTACAGTCTAGCAATAATGTTGTTGACATTGTTATTTATTATATTTTTTACAAAATTAACATTTACAAAATTGATATTTACAACATTAACATTTGCAAAATTAATATTTATAAAATTAAATTGCTATGTAAAGTTTCATACTCGTCAGATGTTAATAAATTTTCCGATCTTAGATGATCAAGTATATCAATAATTTCATTATCAATTTCAACACTAACATTCCCAGCTTCTTTTGATGAAATTAATAGCATTAATCTGCCTATCATTTCGGCGGTTGATGTAAATATTTTTACACCAGTTCCAGTTTTTACTCTTGCAGATTCTCTATATTTTTTAACGCGATTTTCATCGACTGATTTAAATTTCCTTTGAAATTTCCACCTTTTACCATACTCTTTTTCTTTATAATCTAACGTTGCTATGTAAAAGACATAAGCGATAATACCCTTCCTGATTCTATCAAAGAGCGGAATTATATCTTCTTCTTTTTTAACTGCTCTTAGTTCAGCGTCAGCATCATTACTATTTGTAATTATATCATTTAAATCACTAATAAATTTATCATATCTTTCTTTTAGCCATTTTCTTATATTATCAATATCGTTTATATTATTATCTTTTAAAAAATTATTATATTCCTCATCTGTTATTTTATCATTTGCTTTTTTTCTATAAAAATTTATTTTTTCACCAATTTCCATAAACTTTACTGTTAACTCGCCGACTCTTTCATGCTCTTTTTCAATTTCCTCTATTTTTTTCTGATAATTTTCCTAATATAGTCCTAATTTCATGTGAAGTTAATTCTGCTAATCTTTTTTCAAATAAAATCGGATTATTGATCAGCCGGTTTAGTTCAGCTTGTCTAGCGGCGGGATCAGCAATATTCCTTACAAGTGCCTCAGCCAACATTCTTTTTTCCTCGTCTGATCTAGCAATAATTTTTGCAGCAGCCGCTTCTTGTTGTTCCTTAACTAATCCAACCAAACCTTTTTCCTGCAGTTGCTTAAGTTCTTCTTCTGATAGTGGTTTAGTTTCAGGTTGTTTCCCAAGTAGTGCTTCAGTAACTGGTTTGAGAATCGTAGCTGTTGTTTCTGCAGCAGTTACTTGTCCACGTCGTGCTTGCTGTACTTTTTGCTTAAATTCTGCTTGAGATTGAACAAGTGTTTTTAGATCTTCTATATGTTTTCTATATTTTGCTCGTTTATCCATAATTATTATATATAAATTTTATAAAATTTTAAGAAGTGGAAAACACATTACTGCCAGTAAATGTCAATACAACAGCGAAACATTTTAGTCGGATCATTTGCAAGTTTATCAAATAAGAAAAAGTTGTATTTATCCTTTGTAGCTTTATGATATAATTCGATAAATTTATCTTTTGTCACATCACCGCATTGCTCGTTCGCGTTATTTCTAACGTCAACATTATCCAGTCCCGGAAATAATATAAAACAACCAGTATTTCGCCGAATAAATCTGCCAACATTATAAAAACCTTGAGCTAAATAAATAGAATTACATTTCTTATTTCGCGACAATGAAAAATACGATCTTATTTTATTCATTTCTACATTGTTTAACGGAATATCATCAAAAACTACTATCTTATGTTCATCCGAGTCAAGTTGATTAACTGGAACAAGATCTTCTGGTTGTTTGATTATAAAAAAATCTTCACCAGCCTCAAGATCATCACGAAGTTTGTCATTATATTTGCTTAGTAGCTCGTACTTATCTTGCTGCGGATTAATTGTATAAATATAAACTCGATCGTAGTTAAAATTATGGCCGAGAAGCAAGTTCATAAGCAGATTTGTTTTTCCCGATCCAGTTCGCCCAACAATAAGATAATGACAATCTGGAAGTTCATTGTTATGTTTATGTTTCACCAACTGCTCTGTATCAAAGTTTAATATCGACGATTTTGCCATCGTTGTTATATAATTTTATATAATATAATTTATATAATATGAGCTACTATACAAAATTTGGAACATTATTAATAGATTCATCGACTGAAGATTATCAAGGTGACTTATCCAAGTATGCAACTCTTGATCAGCTCAAAAATGAAATCGATAATTCATTAAATATCACAAGTGTAGATCAAAATGAAGTCGTTGTTTTCCAGGATAAACAAGGACGATTAAAGACGAGTAATGTACAACTGTCAAATGCACTTGTGCGAATTCCCGCCGCGGTTGTTAATAATATTGTTACTTTTACTAATCAAGGTAAGATACAAGATTCTGGTAACTCGATTAACGATTATGTCAAAAAAGCTGGTGATTCATTCACGGATGGTATTATTATGAATCAAAATAAAATTATAGACCTTGGAAACCCAGTCGCAGATACAGACGCCGCAGCAAAAAAATATGTCGATGATCAAGAATCTAAGTAAGTATTAGTCAACGGCGGTATAATGCGTGCATTTCTCAACATGAACACCAACGGTATTAATAATCTCCGAACACCAGAATCTGATTTTGATGCTGCAACGAAAAAATATGTTGATGATAAGGAAATTCCTATAACAACTTCGCTAAAAACAATCAATGATGAAATGACTACACTCAATGCTACTTTTTCTAGACATGTAGAAACGTTTTTAAATTTTCGTAGAAACATAAACAAACCCATTGAAGAATTTTTTGGGGAACAACCAACCGTTGACATAAAACTAGCCGACGTTAATACGAAACTCAACGACATTGTCAGTGGAATACCTAAACTAATCTGATTAAAATTCCACACGGACAAATTAAAAATATCGTGTACACAGTAGCATCATGATTAGCAACATGGTCACAGCAAAATAACACTATCAAACATACCGCAGAAGTTACTGGTGTGTATAGACTGTCTATCTTTAGCTCTGCAAAGTTTAAAATTTATACTACAACATTTCCGTGGCGTCATTCAACCGATGCTTTCTCTGGAGTTGTATCTATAGTGTTAAATAAAGATGCTGAAGAAATATTTTTACTGGAAGCAGATGATCAAACAATAACCGCAACGTCTTACTGGTGGTGTTTGGAATTTGTAGCTGAAACACCACAAATAATTACTTAATCAAACCAGGAACCAGCATTGTTGTAAACTAATATTATATAATGAAAAATATATATTTGATTTCAATCACATTTCAAAAGAAATTCCAAAACAAGATGTTGACGCGCTAATGCAATATTACAAATTTTATCATAAAAAACTTTGGTGCGTGAAAAAATGTTACAAATACTATACCAAAATACTTCGAGTAATATCATATTTACCGTTGTTATTGACCGGATCTGGTATAATTTCGAGTGGTGCATCATTAAACCCGTTTTTGTTAATAATATCAGGCATTGGTGTTTCTCTTACAACTGCGTGTAAAAAGATTGAACCTCGACTTGTAACCAAAAAAAATTCCTGCAAAACAGCTAGTATAACTTACAAAAAATTACTTGATCAGATACGATCTTACTTGCGGGGTATAAAATATGATATGGATGATTTAATACGTGAGTTTCGTATTATTGACAGTATGTTAACAGATATTCTACCAATGAGAGTCGGTGGATATAAAAAAGATTATCAAAAAAAGTATGATAAAAATAGGGTATGAAATTTTATCTAAACTTTAGAAGTAATGTTTGAAAATTTGACAGTGACAAATAGCTACAATAGCAAGATCAAATATCTAATGATAGACGGCAAACAGTTGACAGTTGAAATTAATAATGAAACATCAGGAATATGTTTTACTGCAGCTCGTGACAAGCTGAAACTTTCGCTTATCAGATCTGATAACAGCGAGTATTTCAATTACCTTGAATAATTGAGTCAGAAGTTATCAGCGGAATTTAAAAACTTTCATGGTCTGATAAGTCAACAAAAATATACTAAACTTACAATCGATCTTGATCGATCAAAAGTATATTTTATCGACAAAAAATATCCTCTTAACAAATCGCAAATAAAAGATTTATTTGAGTCTCGTCGCTGTGTGAGCGGTAAAGTAAAGTTTAGTCTCTACTATCGTGATGATGAAATATTTCTAATATCAGCGGTTGAAATATTGACAATTGGTGATGAAATTCTTTAAAAAAATCCTGTCTTTCTTGTATTTTAAGGGAGATAACTATTTCTGTCTTCCTTGTGTTTTAAGAGAGATAATTCTTTCTGTCTTCCTTGTATTTTAAGGGAGATAACTCTTTCTATCGGTAGAGGTTGTCACCCTTAGATTTTTAGGGAGATAACTCTGTTTATTTTGTATTTTATTTATTTTTATTTTACTGATAAATAATGTTTTCTTTGTTGTTTTTTAAAGAAATATTATCTTTGTTTTTATGATTTTATCAAGTTCCTTCCTTCGCTGAGTTTTTTTAAACGATAATAATTAAGATAAAAAAGAAAAATACAAACCGAATAAGCCACACCTACTGGGTAAGCTACTTTTAGACTTCCAAGTATTAGTCAGCTTATATACAATACAACCTTATTAGTGTTTGGGGTCCTCCCAAAGCTAGAACTTCAACAGAAAAAAAAACACACTTTCCTACCATGTCACCACTTGGTGGGTGTACTTTTGCTCTCCCCGGGTTTTTGATTTGGGGGAGAGTAAAAAATATCTGTTGAACGTAGAGAAGGCCCGTTTGTATGTGCTGTCTTTAGAGCTAAGTTAATTAAGTTTATGTTTGTGCCGTCCCTTAGGATAAGTTAGGATAAGTTTATGTTTATGCCGTCTCTTAGGAGAAGTTTATGTATGTGCTGTTATAATCATACGTATATAATCATAAGCATATGTATATAATCATAAATCATAATCATATGTATATAATCATAATCATATGTATATAATCATAATCATATAAATCATACTATGTGTTTGTGCCGTCTAAAAATAAACAGCAGGGTGATGTGAGCTCGTGACCTTGTGACCTCACTGAAGGGTACCCCATACAAGGGCATTCAGAAAGAATGTTGCCGGACAAAAAAAAGTCTCAATAAGGTGCCTGTGGACCATAAGACAGGTCTTAACCAATGAAAGAGTGCCTGTGGGTCATAACCAAATGATATATAATCATAATCATATGTATATAATCATAATCATATGTATATAATTATAAGCATATGTATATAATCATAAGCATATGTATATAATCATAATCATATGTATATAATCATAAGCATATGTATATAATCATAAAAAAAAGAAAAGACTCTTAGGATCTTATTGGTAAAGGCTTTACCGGCAGAAGGGACCTCAGTGGAATGGTAGACCGAACGTCACCGCTGCTGTTTATTTTTGTATATCATTATCAAATAAAATATCAACTATATTGTCAATAAATGTCATTAAATCATCTGACCAACCTACTATTCGTTCGTCATTTTCAGTTGCGAATAACCAAACTGACCCATATTTTGGTGATATATGATATCCAACTTTTTTAATACAGTCGCTTATTATTTTAGGTTTTATGCCAGTATAGCATGAGGCTGATTTTATTGAATCAAATCTCTTATAAAATCCGTTTGTTAAATCAAATCCAACATGTCGGATTGACGTTGACGGATAGCCCATATTATATAATATTTCATTGTTCAATATAAAATTTTATCTAAACGTTAAAAAATATCATTATCAAATAAAATATCAACCACATTGTCAACAAATAATAGTAGTAAACTAAAAGGCAGATCCTCGATCAGAGACTCAAGGGGTGTGGGGGTGTGGTGGGAGGGGTGGTGGGGGGATTGAGGCTCTGGTTGAAGATCTGCCTTTTAGTTTACTATTTATGTTAACTGTTGTATAAGTTGTCATTTCAAAACTGTACCTAACTGTGCGATGATTAAACTTGCACTATAGCTGACAACCGGTAAAATACACGTTTGCTTGCATTACACAGCTTTATGATATAAAAAAAATAGAAAGCGTTGACACTGAAGCCTTCAATTTACTAACTATAGCATTCATGTCATAATCTGGGAAACCTTTAACACGCAGGACAATATGTTTATCAGAGAGAGCCAGTAAACATAAAACATACTGACTCAACAACCGAGAAAATATTTAGTGAAAGGGAGAAATTACATAAAATTCAAACAGAAGCTAACAGCTCTAGGGTGATTCTTGGTCTTACAAAGGAATAAATGTACCTAACACATTAACATATGCGAGAATAACAAAAAATACTATTCTTTCTGTTTTTGATACGAAATTTGTCCACATGTTGAATTTGGCCAAAATATGTTTCACAACATCCCATTCTGCCACAGTGTTGGCATATCTGGTACGTGTCATGTGCTTAAAAGTTCAATAATGTAAATATATAATATCTGAAATTAATTTGACAAATGCAACTAATTTTGTAAAAAGAATAATTTTTTGAATTATTTTGTCATGAAATATGAGAGCATGTACTCGAGAATTTCCGCACATTCCTTACTGAGAGAAAATACCAAAGTACTGGTGCAATGAAAAGTATCGTGATACATACCACCGGAAACAAATACCAAGGTAAACCGGCATACAGGTAATACCGCGCACCTCTAATAGTTAACATTACGGATCAGATGGTATGAAGCTATTTGAAAATTTAACATGACGACGATCTATGAGATACTACATCTTCGCTAGCCAAGGTTCCGATATCCCTATCTACTCCTTGACATATCGAGTAGATATTTCTGTGCTTCGTGTCTGTGAATTTCATTGGATTCAGAGGCAAGCCACCGCATCCAATCAAAATTAAGTTGTTCAAATTTGAAAAATGTTCCTACGTGATCGAGACAAGGGGAGCACACAACTTGAATGGACTGATAAATAAGCACCTTTCCGGAGCCGGACCGTGCTTACACAAATACCTTTCACCCCAAATAGACCTGTAATGGCTTCCCTCTGGTACATAGTCATACTTTTGATATTAAACTTACAAATTATCCTTTCTAGGTCAAAATTGCCACCACCGTTTTCGGCCGATGTACAATGCAACACGCTGTTGGTTAGTTGGAATTACATACTAAGGGAGAAAACACATGAATCCAATAGATGTCGCTAGAACTAAGCACCGATATAGCAGTTCGAGCCGCCAAGGTGTAGATGGTATCACGGTACCAATTGTTTTTCCATAGACCTCAATGCTAATATTTTGTGAAATAAATATACTTTCTATCCTACCTCAGCATGCATGTCACCCACTGTCACAGAGAACAATGTTAGGTTGTCAATTTGACAAGGACAGAACCAGGTACTCCATTGCATTTAAGAGAGATAACTCTGCTGGAACTAGACAGGGGTAAGAGTTACCTAGTTACACCAGACACATTTTCAGTCATGTGTACCACATTTTAAAAAAATCATAAAAAAATACAAAATGTGATATAGTTATGAATTAACATAATCTCACATGTTGCCAAGAGGCTCAACTTTTTTTTTAAAGCCTAACAGAAAGTACAACTCTTACATAATGCACTAATTACAGCTAGTTTTGTGGTTTATTTCTGAATGCAATGTTCCCTACACCTTAAGCTCCGCCCACCTGGGGTTGTACAATTGGTACCGTTATACCAGATAGGGTTATCGGAACCTTGGTTAGCGAAGATGGAGATACTATGTAATTGTAAAATTATGGACTAATTACAGAAAAGAACCACACTAAAAGTCACTCATATTTTATCGTCTGCTCTCTAAAAGGTTATCAATTTGCCTTGCATGACTGATTGGTTTTGTTACTGAGGTCCACTAACTGATTGATTAATTGTTTGAGAGAGAGAGAGAGAGAGAGAGAGAGAGAGAGAGAGAGAGAGAGAGAGAGAGAGAGAATTTTAATGTGCTCCCAATGAATCTCTCTTTCACGGGAGAGTGAATCTGTGTGTGTGTGTGTGTGTGTCTGTGTGTCTGTGTGTCTGTGCGCGCGCGCGTGTGACCAAACATTTACACCTTACCTTCACATGCATGTGAGTGTTCGTAATACCCCCTTATTCTGTACAAAAAACATACAACAATGTTGTTTTATTTGTAGTTTTAAACATATTAACTCTTTCCTTAAGATATGAAACAAAGATATACATAACGGCAAACTTATAAAACTGCAACCATGCTTGAAAAAAATTGTATAGAAAATATAAACATATTTCTGTGTTACATTTCCATGGGAAATTCAGACTACATCGCCCCTTTTTCTCCTAGTGTCTATACCGTCCCATCCATTTTAAATTCCCATAGGACAACATATTCACCTGTCTGTAATGTTAAATGAGACCCATAGTTAGGTTACGTCCGTTTTGAATAAAAATTGCCACATCACGTGTTTTGTAGACAGAAATTAGCATCGCACTTTAAAAATGGGTAACAAATGTGTGTTTGTCCCGTCAGCATTTAACATTCATGTTAGAAACACAGAATGTACTTGGCCTTATTTGATATATCTCGTTCATTGTAAATAAGGCATTCTTTAAAGAAACCAATATTTAAGCACATTTACAATTATTGATAATCAAATCGTACGTTTGCATTATTACAGTCGGGAAAGAATAAATGAAAATGAACTCAAGAATGTCAATACAAGGTATGTTACCTAATCGTCAGTTTTCATTCCTTGTTAGTGAGTGAGTTACGGAGTTGGTTTAGTGGAGAACGCGAAAATGTTAATTTTTAAAAGAGCCAAACTTTTTTTTATCTGTGATTATTTTCACTTTTTTAAAGCTCATTCTCTCTCAATGAACTTCGATAACACTGGCATGCCAAACTTAAACATTAATGCAAATTTATATAATGAATTTCTGTATGGTTCTTGTCCGTAATTAGGCCGTAATGTTACATTTCCACAGGGTCCCATAGTGTCATCCGTCATGTTCAAATTTTACATAGGGCCCATACTATATTATCCACAATGCTAAATTCGCATAGACTCCACACCCAATCCAAACTGTTGTTAATGTAAACAAATGAGAATCACAACTTTTTAAAAGTTGCCTAATACCCTTCCCTCCAATATCCATTGTTTGTAATGAGGAAACTCCACTCCGTACAAATACCCCCCACCCACCCCCAAAAAAACAAACAGCAAAAAAATGATGCATTTGTTCAAACTACATTTAATATTGATGTTAGAAATACGTGGACCTCATATCGATCTTAATGTCAATGTTACGGATGCCCCCCCCCCACTTTGTTGGGGTGGGTTGTTTTTTTTTGGTGGAATTGATTGACGGATTATACCTTCTTACAAGGTGTCCGCTTTATTGGGTTATCGTTGTCTAGAGGGTGATAGCCTTCGGTTTTATTGCCCGGATCGAGTAAATATTAATATAAAGTGTGAAACTTATAGGTGGAATAGATAGAGATCTGAACAGATATATAAACAGAATGACACGAGCCCCCGTACATGAAAAAACAACAATTTAATTAATTGCATAACAACTGTGACAATACATTACATTAGGAAGATACACTTCTTTTGAAATAAATCATTCACCGAATTTCAAACACATATATACTTATATAAATAGCCGATCTGTTTTAAATGATAGAATTGGTTCATCATAGAATCGAGTGAACAATCGAAGTCATTGCCTTGTACAACTTCATAACCTGCTTATTTCCGGTTCATTCCAACTTCACTGTGGCTGTCCTTCTTGGTCCTTTTTGCTTTTCTTTCTCTTCTCCAAACTCTCTATTGTCTCGCATCTTTCGGCCCTCGAACTTTGTGTGGGTAGGTGGATACGTAAGTACGTGATACGTAGTTACTTGGATAAGTAGGTCTTGGATACGTCCCGTGGAGCTATTTCCCCCTTTTAAAATAAACAGAGAAGCAACCTAAATCTTATGTCAGATATACTACTGGGAATAGATCATTTCTCCCCTCTCGTTATGTCAGATATCGTCCTATCGGAATTCAAACAGATACCAAAGGCTATCTGGTCAAGCCAAACATGGCAGACCATAAACAAACCTAGTTTCGTAAGATTAATGTACTTCCTAACGGCTATTTCAACCTGACTCACATTATCATCACATGAGACATAACAGTCCCGTTCTCGTCTCAATTACACAAATGAATGAATGAAATTCATTACATGACTTAACTACGTTAATTTCAGTCAATACACACATTCAAGTCTTTAGCATACATGAAATCTCACTTCATGGCTTAACAACGTTAATTTTAGTCAATACGCTCTCAAGTCTTTATCATACGTGCCATCATCTAAGGTCGGTGAATTCATACGGATTCTCGTAACTCATATCAGCTAAGGTAAGGCATGAAATTCTTAGAATACCTATTTTCCTATAACAATCAAGACGACACATTCAAACAATTCGTCAAACTTATATAAAGAAGATCATTGTACGGATTCAGATAGATGAACTCACAAAGTTGTATTCATATCAAGAAAATTGATCTACGAATTTAAACAAATAAATTCATGCAAATATAAGCAAATAAACCAAGTAAATCGTTATATTGATATCAGCGAATTACATGAGATTGTCGCAGATACCTCGTGCTTTCAAGCTTTGCTCGCTTCTACCGCCAGAATTGTGTCCGTCGACTTTCCAGACATCCGGTCCCTTGGATAAATGTTTTACGAGAGAATTTCTTCTAAATTCAAACTCGGAGTCTCCTACCTTTGTATTCTCTTGCAGAAAAACGCAGACTGACTAAATATTGCGATGGGATATATCAAAACCAAGAAATTTCGTGTGGGAATCACGCCCCTAATTTAGCGTAATCAATCTGGATTAAATATGTCTCCCGCCTTTTATGACTAGGCGCCAAAATTGTAGTCTGCCTGACCTCGAGATTCTGAAATAACTGATTCTGGAAAATTTCAAAATTTGACATTTCCGATACGAGATCGGAGTTAACCCTACCCTTCCAGCCCGTCTGACTGTTAAATAAACGAATGCTTAATCAAGAATCACTTCTCTCACATGACACAGACATTAAAAATCAGTGCATTATGGCGATTTAACACGCCCCGGTCCCATAAATCTAATTAATCGTTCACATGCCCAAATTAATGTGCTCTTCATAGATCGACAGAAATTTTCACCCTTACAGTCAAATCCCCATCACCTCCATACCGTCCCAAACCCCATGTTAATCCCCTCAACAGCTCATTTTCTACATTCGAAACAAAAAAATAAATGTTCTTTTGTTTTAGTTTAGCATGCCAGGGTGCATCC
Source organism: Megalonaias nervosa (assembly GCA_016617855.1). Taxonomy (NCBI): domain Eukaryota; kingdom Metazoa; phylum Mollusca; class Bivalvia; order Unionida; family Unionidae; genus Megalonaias; species Megalonaias nervosa. Next base: position 100,941 of record JAECUM010001385.1, read on the forward strand.
AGAATCTATTTTGGTATATAGGATTCAGACCACTAATTCTTTGTTCGTTAACATCAATGTTAACGTTTTTTTTTTTTTTTTTTTTTGTGTGTGTGGATGTTTTTGTTTTGGTATTTTGGGGTTTAACGCTATTTTGCAGCACACTACCGAGGACCCGAATGTTAATTTCTGAGAAAGTGCAATACATGTACGTCTCGACTGAAGTAAGCTCAAACCTTCTGAAAAGTCAAAATTATATGCTTCATGTCTTTTTCTCGGAAGAAATGTTCCTAAGGCGTGCACCTGCATCGTCATTGTTGCACACGGTAAATGCAAGGGAACTTTAGCCTGCCTGAAAAAATAGAAATCGTGTACATGTACAAACAGGATGTATCTATCAGTTAAAAGAACGGATGCAAATCACGGAAAATTCTTCTTCTTCTTCTAATTCTTCTTCTTCTTCTTATTATTATTATTATTATTATTATTGTTTAAATCCTACACTGATAAAGTAGCTAATTGCCCAATCCCCAGTTATTAAGTGGGATATGCATCAGCTCCATTCGCAAGTATCTTTCAGTTGATGCCACTAAAACACTTGTGTGTTCCTTAGTACTTTCAAGACTGGACTATTGTAACTCAATTCTGTCTGGTTCGTCCCAATATCTACTCCAGAAACTTCAAAAGTTCAAAACAAAAGCTTCTCGGACCATCCTTAGAGTACCACGATCAGAGCACTCTGTACCCTACACTGGCTATCCATTCGATCCAGAATTAAACACAACATTTGTTCTCTGTGCTACGTTTCACTGACGGGCTCCAGTCCAACATACCTATCCGACCTCACCCATGTGTACACACCAGCAAGATACTTACTCTCCTCTTCTGACACTCGTATTCTCATTATTCCCACTATGAAAATGAAATCATATGGACAACGTTCTTTTGCATACCAGGGCCCACCAACGTGGAACGAATTGCCCACTGAACTTAGACACAAAGACACGGTGATCTCATTCAAAAGCGCTCTTAAAACTCACCTATTTCAAGAGCAAGAACAGACTTAAAAGACCTAATAATGTTTCCTTACCTTAAATATTTACAGCATGTTTTCTGTTTTCTAATTTCGTGGTGTTTGTTTTTATTTTTGTAATCATATCATTATATATGTTTTTAAGTGTTGTCAAATGTTGTAAAGCGCTTAGAGCTTCTAAAGATTAGGCGCTATACAAAGTCCTCATTATTATTATTATTATTATTATATTTCTAGCTTTTTATACAATGTATTCAATATTTTATATAATTTGATATAACTCTTTAAAATTGACACCATTTAGGTACATAATATCTAAATGATACCTCCATAAGAAATAATGTCAGATTCCATTGATACCTTTGTACCTCAGCATACAGGAGAGCTGCTGTAATATGACTGGCATTGGCATTGTACAGACTCATGCCAACCATTATTTTCCTCATATGTTTTAGGCAACAGTTTGAAGTGGGTTTCATAATATGTACTTCCTAGGGAAGGGGCTGAGGGGTTAACTTTGTACATACATGTACATTATTTTTACATTTTTGTTTTGTATTCATCTCAGGTTTCTTTACACCATGTGTAGATACTGATACCTGTAATTATGAAACTGGTACTGATATCTGTAATTATGTGTAGATACTGATATCTGTAATTATGTGTAGATACTGATATCTGTAATTATGTGTAGATACTGATATCTAATTATGTGTAGATACTGATATCTGTAATTATGTGTAGATACTGATACCTGTAATTACGTGCAGATGCTGATACTTCCAATTATATGTAGATACTAATACATGTAATTATGTATAGATACTGATACCTGTAATTACATGTAGAAATACTGACCTGTAATTACATGTAGATAATGATACCTGTAATTGTGAAACAGTTGAGGGGATGCATCTTGATGAATACTACACTCTTATTACCAAAATAGGTCACTATGACCTACATTTCATGCTTCATTTAATTGCCTTAAATTTTTTAAGTTTAGTTCGTGTCACAAGCTCTATTAATAATCGGATTAGATGGTTATATGGATCTTTGTTAGTACCACACTCTTATGATAAAAAAATTCTTGTTTTGTACACTACAGGACCTTAGCTCTGATAATGAGTGAGATGGTACAGACAGAAAGGGACTATGCATGTGCCTTGAGGTTCATCATCGAGAACTATATCCCAGAAATGCAGAGAGACGATGTACCCCAGGCCCTACGTGGAAAGAGAAATATAATTTTTGGCAATATTGAAAAGATATATCAGTTTCACCAGCAGTACTTCCTGAGTGAAGTCCAGGTGTCGAGGAGGAATCCATTCCAGATAGGGCGATATTTCCTTATGCATGTAAGTAATGCTCTTTTCTTCTAAGCTGTCTGAGGTATACTGTAGCTTCCCTGCATATATCTGCATGTAGGCTTCCAGTCCCTTGACGACGCATCTTCTAGACTTTTCTAGATATTCCTGCTCATTGTTTCATGCTGTGTTATGCCCTTCCTGTAGGATGATAAAAACTTGGAAAAGTGAATTGCACAAAGATTTATGATATATTATTAAAATGGGAAATGTCATTCACATATTGTGCCAGGTATGGTCATTGTACGTTTTTGCTGACTAATCTTTCAAATGGTTAGTAGCACAAGTTCCCTGTGAAATTCAAGCACAGAGCTTAATTTCCTCTTTTTATTTACAAATTCCTTATGAAAATCATTCACAGAGCTTAATTCCCTCTTTTTATTTACAAATTCCTTATGAAAATCATTCACAGAGCTTAATTCCCTCTTTATTTACAGGAGCAGCAGTTCCATCTGTATGCTTTGTACAACAAGAACAAACCAAAGTCTGATGCCCTCATGGCCGAGTATGGCAAGGTCTTCTTCAGGGTAAGTCTAGCTTGTACAGTATTCAAGGAGTACTTTAAAGTTTTGAATATTTTGTTGTAATTTTGTTGTTTCTTTCAACCTGTAAATAAATTTTATGCCAATCAAGAGACAAAATAATGTTTTCTAGAATAATATGCATCTGGATGTGCAGAATGATTGACGCCTGCTGATTTATATATGTCATAATGCAGAATGATTGACACCTGCTGATTTATACATGTCATAATGCAGAATGATTGACACCTGCTGATTTATACATGTCATAATGCAGGTAAATGACAGTGACCTAAAAATGTTGGAGAAGGAGAATAACTCTGCCACTGAGCAAAGAGCATATTGTAAAATAAGGGCACTCTGACTGATATCATGACTGACTTTGGTAAAGTTTAAAGATGTAATTTTCTGTCATATCCTACAGTGAGGTGGTTTCATTGTTGTAAAGATGTAATTTTCTGTCATATCTGACAGTGAGGTGGTTTAATTGTTTTAAAGATGTAATTTTCTGTCATATCTGACAGTGAGGTGGTTTCATTGTTTTGAAGATGTCATTTTCTGTCATAACCGACAGTGAGGTGGTTTAATTGTTTTAAAGATGCAATTTTCTGTCATATCTGACAGTGAGGTGGTTTCATTGTTTTGAAGATGGTCATGAATCTGTGGAAGATGACCAGTGTTCTGGAAGACTGTTGACTGATGTGTGCAAAGTGAGTACTGTGAAGGGGGCATTTGATGAGGATCCTTGTTTCACAATGCAAGATATTTCTAAGTAGTCAGTTGTTTTTAATATGTAGAAGGACACGTCCCACATATGTTGATGGCTGATATGTTGATGGCTGATATGTTGATGGCTGATATGTTGATGGCTGATCAAAAACAGAATCACCAAACAGCTAATCCCCAGAATGTGAAAAGAGTGACCTTAGATCCTTGAATGAGATTGTCACAGGTGATGAAACATGGATTGACTTTATTAAACCAGACTCAAGAGAAAGTAATAAAGTTTGGATTGGAGAAAATGGGCAGAGACCGTGAATTGCTGTGTGTAGTCCGACTGTCAAGAGAGTTGCATATGCATTATTTTTCTGTTTAAAAGTCCTATTTATCCAGGTACCAGTGCTCATCACTGCTAGTGACACTGGACATTTGTATGCCTCCATACCCTTTATTATGTGGACTGCCTAATAGATTTAGTTTTTTAAATATTGTACCATGGCTCTACTTGGAATGAAATTTTAGTACTTGCTATCAAAATTTGTAATTGACTGTTAGTGAATTCCTGTAGTGATCAAGAATTCCTGTATTTAGAATTTTGTACGACATGGGAATATGCTTTTTGAGAATCTTACATGTCTTGCCTTTCTGAGAGAGTAAGTTTTGATTTTAAGAATTGATAGGACCTATTTCATATCCTGACCATAACCCAGCAATTATTGTGAAATTAATTACTTTCTTTTGCAAGCATTCTTATGATTTAGCATATTTTCTTTCTGACCAACCCACTCCACCCCCTCTTTTGTTTTTGAAATGACAGTATTCAAAATCCCTCTTAGTCAAGTGTGCTTTGGCAGAAGCTTGCTGTAGAGATCACTATGGACATCCAGCCACGCCTAACATTGACCTCAGTGATAAAGCTTGCTATGGAGATCACTGTGGACATCCAGAATGATGCCTAACATTGACCTCAGTGATAAAGTGTTTTTCAAGTCTTATCTAACTGAGTAAATTCCTTAATTAAAAAATTAGGAGAGTGGGGCTAATTAAAGAAGTAGGGGAGTGGGTCTAATTAAAGAAGTAGGGGAGTGAGGCTAATTAAAAAAGATGGGGAGTGGGGCTAATTAAAGAAGTAGGGAAGTGGGGCATGCAGACCATACCCTTTACTGTTCAGTTACACTTTATATTGCATTGTAAACCAATAAATGAAATTAATGCTTTACAAATAAATGCGGGGCCCCGAGTGGCCGAGTGGTCTAAAGCGCTCTCCGTTACGGATCACTGCCATCTCACCTCTGTCTGCGTGGGTTGGAGTCTCGGATTCGGCGAATGTGGATATGTGAGAAGGCTTGCCAGTAGCTTTTCATGGGTCGGTGGTTCTTTCCAGGGATTTCCCGGTTTCTTCCTCCACCATTAATACTGGCCGCCATGTATAGCCTATCGCGTGCTGAAAAATGGCATTAAGACCTACAACAACAACAACAACAACAACAACTACAAATAAATGCAATATAAACTGCACATCTTTCATCTCTTGATATTCACACAGCATTTCATGGTATTGTACAGTCACCTTACATCTTTCATCTCAGTATTTTCACACAACATTGCATGCACAAATGAAAAGCACATACCCGGTAACCTCAATATAAACAAATAAGAAGAAGGGATTCTCTGTATAAACAAATGAAAAACACAGATGTACTATATAAACAAATCAGAAGCCTTTTGGTATAAATACCAGTTTAAGCGTGTAGATAGGACTGAGTTGTAACAAGATAACCGGGTTGGATTTCAGGTTTATAACAGAACACTTTTGATGGTGATACAAATACATTGTATATTGATGAATGACTTGAATGAGAAAAGAATTATGATTAATATGTGCGTGTATAAGATCCAAATATTGGACAAATTAACACAATCCACACAAACCTAATAATGCAACATAAATGTGAATACAAATAAATGACCTTACACAGTAAAAGGACAAAGGTTAATGATTCACAGTAATTTCACACGACGAAAAAAATGATGTGTTTTACTCAAATAGTAAAAATGATGTACTTTACTCATATAGTAAAATGTATTCACTCAAATAGTGAAAAATGAGGTACTTTACTCAAATAGTGAAATGATGAAAAGAAAGGGACAGATATCATACAAAATATTTGTACAGTTCCAAAACACTGGGTATAACAAACCCCAAAATTAGCCCATGGCTAAAAGATTACATGCATGGAGTAACACAAAACACTCCGTCACTTGCGCACTTGGCTACCAGTCACACTGGTCAATCAGGCAGTCAGCATTTCAGGTAGTCACCAACCACTATTCAATTCCTTGGTCAGTCAAGCAATCAGCGCCCACCAATTTAGTCAGCAATGCCCGATCACCTGCTACTCAACCAGCAACACACTGTTCACTCAACTCTGTTGCTGCTATGGTTCAGCTTTACAGCTGCTATGGTCAGCTTCTATGGTCAGCTCTACAGCTGGTACCTCATCGACTCTGATCAGCTGAAAATAAGTCTAAACCGTGTACTATGTATGACACGGGCATATACGATAAAACGTAATGATGTTATATACAGTAAGCTATACAAATTACATTATTGGCACAACATTACAAAGCAATAAACAGATTCAGAAGTGAACCTACCTGTGTCCAATAAGAATCCTATGGTACTAAACATTTCTTAATAAAATGCAACTTTATTGCTAATGTAGATCTCCCATTAAGTCACATACAAGAATAGAAAATATTTGCATTATACAACGCAAGCCGGAGTTACATAAAAAATATACAACAAATAAACGTGGTAGTACAATAGGTATAACCTATAATATACATAAGAAATTAATAAATAACTCACATACCTCTACAGCTGAAGATGTGCAAATCCTTAAGTAGACTGCTCACTGACAAGACGTTCCTAATGTAAAGATTTAGTCTTACAGTGAGGCATTTATACACGGACGATGCGACCCTACATCGTCTGTGCACTTCATGTATTCGGTGTTTCCCATCAAAAGCACTTTACACGTGTGGCATAGGATGAACCGAACTCACTGTTTTGAAATATTGTACAATATACATAAATCACCCTGGGTATCGTTGTACACAATAAAAAACAAACCCGAGTACATGTATTTTATAAATAAAAGGATTTATACAATTCTGTGACATGAGTAATATACTTCCCTCATCTAGAAGTTCCTGTTTGTTAATCCATTTGTTTGTGTTTAGAAAAGCAACATGGTATGTGATAATGTTAAAAGGAAGCAACTAGAGCCAAGAAATATAAAATGGACTTCATCTAGTTCAGGCATCTGCTCAAGACTGTACTATGGATCAGGGAACATGTACTATTCTTCAAGCAGATTCTGAATGTTTTTCTGTCTGTCTGTCATGGCATTCCTAATGTAGAACAAATCATGAGACAAGGTGGTATTGTGCCAATCACACATCAGTCACATCAATCACATCAGTCAAATCAATCACACATCAGTAACATCAATCACATTAATCATACATCAGTCACATCAATCACACATCAGTCACATCAGTCACACTAATCACACATCAGTCTCATCAATCACACACCAGTCACATCAATCACACATCAGTCACACATCAGTCACTTCTCTATACCTTTTGAAGGTTCAATCTCAACCAGAGTACATACCATGCTGCTCTTCACTGACAATGGAACACATTCTTGTCAAGCAAGTGAGACAGAAGTATTGACAATAGGACACATTCTTGTCAAGTATGTGAGACATAATTATTGACAATGGGACACATTCTTGTCAAGTGTGTGAGACAGAAGTATTGACAATGGGACACATTCTTGTCAAGTATGTGAGACATAAGTATTGACAATGGAACACATTCTTGTCAAGTGTGTGAGACAGAAGTATTGACAATGGAACACATTCTTGCCAAGAGTGTGAGAAAGAAGTATTTTTATGTGAACTACATGAAGAAATTTTATGATAATAACTTCTGGGAAAATCTTTAACTTTCAGGGGGAATGTGGTTTGTATAACAAATTTTGACCATATGTTTTAAAGAGTTTATGTGTTGCCTTCATTTTTTATTTTCTTTACATTTATTTTGAAGGGTTTATGTTCCTAAATTTGTGTGCAATCTATTTTAGCATGTTTTTAACTTGTAGCCACTATTGTGCTGAGGTGCTTTAAAGCTACTACATACACAGATACTGTCTGTCTGTGTGTCTGTCAAGTAACATGGATGTGGATGTATTTCAGAGAAAGCAGCTAGAGCTAGGTGACAAGATGGACTTATCTAGCTACCTGCTAAAGCCTGTGCAAAGGATGGGGAAATATGCCCTACTTATCAAACAGATTCTAAAGGAATGCCCTTCTACAGAACCTGAATACCAAGATCTGAAGGTGAATATCTGTTTGTCTGTGCATTTGTCTGTTCTTAGCTGACTTCTACAGTGTGCAGAGATATTGTGTCTGCGCTTATATAAACATATATTTTTGTACAGCCTCATTGCATCTCAACCATTCTTTCTTGCTAGTGTTACTTAGTCTATGACCATAGAGTCATAACAGAACTTTGCTTGTAAAAGTAATCATATTGGCAGTGACTACAAAGTTTTTCAATGCTTGTAATAGTGATCATATTGGCAGTGACTCGAAGGTTATTCAGTGCTTGTAATAGTGATCATATTGGCAGTGACTCCAAGGTTATTCAATGGTTGTAATAGTATCATATTGGCAGTGACTCTAAGGTTATTCAATGCTTGTAATAGTATCATATTGGCAGTGACTCCAAGGTTATTCAGTGCTTGTAATAGTAGTCATATTGGCAGTATTTCCAAGGTTATTCATTGCTTGTAATAGTGATCATATTGACAGTCTTTCCAAGGTTATTTAATGCTTGTAATAGTGATCATATTGGCAGTATTTCCGAGGTTATTCAGTGCTTGTAATAGTGATCTTATTGGCAGTCTTTCCAAGGTTATTCAGTGCTTGTAATAATGATCATATTGGCAGGCACTCCAGGGTTATTCAATGCTTGTAATAGTGATCATTCTGGCAGTCTTTCCAATGCTCCAACATTATTTAATGCTTGTAATAGTTGTCATATGTACAGTCATTCCAAGGTTATTCAATGCATGTAATATTGGTCATACTGAGAGGCACTCCAAGGTCATTCAGTGCTTGTAATAGTTGTCATACTGACAGGCATTCCAAGTTTATTCAGTGCTTGTAATAGGGGTCATACTGGCAGTGACTCCAAGGTTATTTAATGCTCGTACTAATGGTCATAATGGCAGTCTTTCCAAGGTTATTCAGTGCTTGTAATAGGTGTCCTACTGGTAATCTTTCCAAGTTTATTCAGTGCTTTTAATAGGGGTCATACTGAGAGTCTTTCCAAGGTTATTCCATGTTTGTAATAGGGGTCATACTGGCAGTTTTTCCAAGGTTATTCAGTGCTTATAATATGGGTCATACTGGCAGTCTTTCCAAGGTTATTCAGTACTTGTAATAGGGGTCATACTGGCAGTTTTTCCAAGGTGCTCGTAATAGGGGTCATACTGGCAGTCTTTCCAAGGTTAATCAGTGCCTGTAATAGGGGTCGTACTGACAGACACTCCCAAGATTATTCAATGCTTGTAATATTGGTCATACTGACACTCTGAGGTTATTCAGTGCTTGTAACAGTTGTCATACTAACAGGCACTCCAAGTTTATTCAATGCTTGTGACTCAGTAAAATCTGTCTTCTGGGGATGGACAATGAAAATGGCATTTGAAGCAGATTTTATGAACAGTGATTTTAAAAAGAAAAAAAATGGATTTTTTCAAGCTCATTTAGAGAAACTCTTGGATATCTTTGATAATAATTTTTTCATTGTTTGTTTGTGTCTTTTAAGTTCTGTCACAAGGGCAAACATTTTGAAGGTCAGGATCACTTTAGTCTGAATTTATTTTCTGCATGATAATTAATGTTTACAATGGCTGCTTGATAATTAATGTTCACAATGGCTGCATAACACTTAATGTTCACAATGGCTGCATAACACTTAATGTTCACAATGGCTGCATAACACTTAATGTTTACAATGGCTGCATAACACTTAATGTTCACAATGGCTGCTGCAGACTACTAAAAACTTCATTAGAGCCAGGCTATGTAATCATTGAGTACATTCAGGTTTTCACTCATTTCAGTCATAGTGATACTGTTGATACATTGATGTTTTTGCCTTTCTCTCTGTCTCACACTTTTCTGTCTTCTTCATCACTTTGTTTGTCTGTCTGCCTGTCTTTTTCACATGCACTCAATGAGAACCTAGTTTCAGAAAAAAATTATTTGTCACACTTCTTGATGAATTCTTTTTGACACATTACTGAAGGTAACATTACTGAGTAATTACTGAGTATAATATTACTGAATATGTAATTATGGAGTGCAATATTACCAAGTATGTAATTACTGAGAATAACATTACTGAGTATGTAATTACTGATTATAACATTACTGAGTATGCTATTACTGAGTATATAATTGCTGAGTACAGTATTACTCAATATGTAATTACTGAGTATAATATTACTGAGCATATAATTATTGACTATACAATTACTGAGTATAACATTACCAAATATATAATTACTGAGTATAACATTATATTTATTTCTCCAGGCTGCAGAAGATATGGTGAAATTCCAGCTTCGACATGGGAATGATCTTTTAGCTATGGATGCATTGAGAGATTGTGATGTAAGTGATGAAAATAAGTATTCTCTTATAAGAGACACAGTGGCCATCTTGAAATTCTTGCTGTCAGTACATCTACATGAATGGTCATATCAGCATGGGGTTTTTCACTGAAAGACTTCTTACACTGTCTAGTTGGTCTTAAATGAAGATGGAAGCCATGTTGAAAATCTTTTTATCACTACTCATCCTACATGGATGATCATATCAGTATGGGGGTTTTCACTGAAAGACTTCTTATGATGTCTAGTTGATCCTAAATGAAAATGGTACCAATCTGTTATCCAGTATGACCAACACAGTGTCATCTTTGGAATCTTTTTATTGCTACTCCTCCTACATGATTTGCCATATAAGCTTGGGGTTTTCACTAAAAAGACTTCTTGTGATGTCTAGCTGGCCTTAAAAAAATGGTGCTGATTTGACAGCCATTATGGCCACCCTAACAGCCTTAAAAATCTTGTTGTCACATCACTACTTGAACAGAAAGACATATTGAAATGGGGTTTTCACCAGAATGCTTCTTATGATGTCCAGTTGGTCTTAAAAGTGAAAATGGTGCTAATCTGAAGTCCATGATGGCCACAACAGCAGCCATCTTGAAAATCTTGTGATTGCTACTCCTAAATGGAAAGTCATATCTTGAAAATCTTGTGATTGCTTCTCCTAAATGGAAAGTCATATCTTGAAAATCTTGTGATTGCTACTCCTAAATGGAAAGTCATATCTTGAAAATCTTGTGATTGCTACTCCTAAATGGAAAGTCATATCTTGAAAATATTGTTATCTCTGCTTCTTGCAAATGTATCACTATATATCAATTTGGGGTTTCCAAAATTAGGCTAATTATGATATCAAGTTGGACCTAAATGAAAAAGGTGCTACTTGTACAGCCAGTATGGCTGCCATGATGAGGGTATTAAAATTTAGGCTTTCATCACTACTACTCCTGAATAGGTCATCATCAGTCCAATAAAACTATCTTAAAAATCTTGTCACTATTCCCTCTAAATGGATGATCATTTTGACACAGTCCTCACCAAATGACTTTGAATGATGTCTGCTTTGTTCTAAATGAGAATGGTACCATGTGGATATTCAGTATGTCCACCACAGAAGCTATTAAACTTGTTATTGCTTAGGTGGTGCTTTACAGTTTTGTGATTTGCATAGGGTTAGATTTTTAAAGAAAAATAATTTTCCTGGTTTTCCTCATCGGTTATACTGGCTGTTTAAAAAAGACATTATATATCTTAGGTATTGTTAAAAGAACTTTTGATTTCCTTTACTTTCGTGTATGATTGATGGGTGTAATATATGTTATGAGTATACAGCTTGGCCTTTCTTCAGGAGTGCATCTATCAACAAACTGATAGCTCCACTTGGTTATTTTCACTTCCTGGGCTTCTGAGGTAAATTGTTAAAAAAAGGAGCCAGTAACTTTTTTAAAACTTTTATATATTTGGTAATTCATTCATTGCATTTTCAGAAGCTGGTGTTGTCTAGTCTGGCAAAATTCATTTTCCCTCTTTTAATAGCTGCTTAATTTAGTCATTGTGTTTAACTGTGTACTCAGATCATCTACAATTTCAACAAGTACAATGTCTAACAAAATTTCAGCCACAGTACAGGAAAGTAACATACAGGTATGCCAACATTCTCTCCATTATGCATGTTGCAAATGCAAACAACTTTACGTTACACCTATCACTCTCTCAGAAGTTCATATGCTGCAAATTCCTCTTTAAGAATATAGGAAATAATTACTACTGCCTAACAAACTGCACAGACCCAGAAGAGGCAGCACATAATGCATTGGCATATCGGGGTCTATGCAGTTTTCAGTTGGACTTGTCTTATCAGGAAGAATATACATTATTCTTTCATTTGGCTGTTAGGCAGATGTTACATTCAATGTAAGATGTATCACATGTTATTTATGTTTAGTGCTACGCCCAAAACATAAATATCAAGGCCAAGGTCTTCCATTGTAGGACTACGCAGATATAAGCAAAGTGAGTGATTTCAGCTGTTGTTAATGTTGGTGTATGTAAAACTTGATCTTTTGTTATAGGTGAACTTGCAGGAGCAAGGGAGGCTACTCCGTCAGGATGAGTTTTTGGTGTGGCAGGGTCGCAGAAAGAGCATGCGACATATATTTCTTTTTGAAGAGCTTATTCTCTTAAGCAAAACCAGGAGGGGCAGAAATGGGGGCCAGGACACCTATTATTATAGACATAGCTTAAAGGTAACATTTTTTAAAAATGTACAGTAGTCTTTCATAATAACTGTTATTCTAATACTAGTATTGACCCAATTACAGCCTATGAAATTCATTTTTACTGTATGCTTTTGTAATTAATACTCAGGAATATATATATATATATATATATATATATATATATATATATATATATATATATATATATATATATATATATATATATATATATATATGTATGTATGTATGTATGTATGTATATATATAATAATAATAACAATAATAATCAAGTATGTGTGCAACATATAGCAAAATAAGAAAATGAAATGTTACTTAAAATTCACATGTTGGTATTTCAGGAATAATCTAAAGATACTCGAGCTTGTAAGGCAAGAATTCCATTTTTGAATCAAAACTTTTTGTCTGGTTTACATGCAGACTTTCAGAAGATAATAATTACTGACATTTTCCTGAGGTTTTCCATTTCTGTGATTTGTTTAAACACAATTTAATTTCAGATTAGTACTTATCATTCTGACAACAATAAAGTAATAATGACAAAATAAAGTCCAGAGACAAAAGTAGTATACAAGGACAAACAGAAAGTAAAAGAAATAAAAAACTTAATTTTTAGTATGTATTTTCACATTTGTTATATTTTTGCATATTTGTAAGTTGTAAAATGGCTTTAAAGAAAATCTTACTTATCAATAATCATATACCTCCAGATGTCGGATATTGGTTTAACTGAAAATTATGGAGAGTCTGGATATAAATTTGAGATCTGGTTTCGGCGGAGATCCAGTGGAGAAAACTATGTTATGCAGGCACCCAACTCGGAAGTCAAGAAAATATGGGTCAGAGAAATCTCCAAATTGCTGTGGACCCAGGCCATTAAAAACAGAGGTAAGATGACACCAGATATCTACTGTGGACCCAGGCCATTAAAAGTAGAGGTAAGATGACACCAGATACCTATTGTGGACCCAGGTCATTAAAAGTAGAGGTAAGATGACACCAGATACCTACTGTGGACCCAGGGTATCAAAAATAGAGGTAAGATCACACTAGATATCTACTGTGGACCCAGGCCATTAAAAGTAGAGGTAATCTGACACCAGATATCTACTGTGGACCCAGGCCATTAAAAACAGAGGTAAGATGACACCAGATATCTACTGTGGACCCAGGCCATTAAAAATAGAGGTAAGATAACACCAGATATCTACTGTGGACCCAGGCTATCAAAAGTAGAAGTAAGATGACACCAGATATCTACTGTGGACCCAGGCCATTAAAAGTACAGGTAAGATGACACCAGATATCTACTGTGGACCCAGGCCATTAAAAACAGAGGTAAGATAACACCAGATATCTACTGTGGACCCAGGCCATTAAAAGTAGAGGTAAGATGACACCAGATATCTACTGTGGACCCAGGTCATTAAAAGTAGAGGTAAGATGACACCAGATATCTACTGTGGACCCAGGCCATTAAAGTAGAGGTAAGATGACAGCTAAATTGATGGATATTATTAATCATGTCATATTTACATTGTTTTCTGAATAATATATATCAGTATAAAGATGACTGAGATGTTTTGATATTATCCTTTGGGTGAGATTATCCATAGAAAGAATAACATAACCTCAATCTAAGACTATATTTGTTGAGTCTAAGAGTGTTTTTATCGAATCTGGGACTGTTTTGTTAAGCTCACCTTGATGGAAGTTTAAAATAGCAAGTGGGGTTATCAGTAGAAGGAATAACATAACCTAAATCTAAGACTTTTTTGTCCTAAGACTGATTTTGTCGAGTCTAAGACCGATTTTGTCAAGTCTAAGACTGATTTTGTTGAGTCATCTTGGCAAAAGATCAACATGACAATCACTGGGCACATATGTGTCTGTCACTTGTTTGTCTATGTCTTACGAGTAGTTTAAGATCAATGTTAATTTTTTTTAAAAACTTTCTAGCTATGTAAAAGGTGGCTTTAGTAAAGAGGGAGTTTTATTTGTTATATATATATATATATAGATATATATATATATATATATATATATATATATATATATATATATATATATATATATATATATATATATATGATAAACAGCAATACATTTTTATTGCCATCATAGGTAGGTCATAACTACAGGAGTGTATTGCCATACGAGGGTAGTCATTAATACATATGTTTATTACTATAACAGATAAGCCTTTGCCAGAGAATTGCATTGCCATAACAGGTTGGTCATTACTACAGAAGTGTTTTGCCATAACAGATAGGTCTTTGACAGAGAAGTGTATTGCTATAACAGGTTGGTCATTACTACAGTGTGTTGCCAAAATGTGTACGTCATTACTACAGAAGTGTGTTGCCATAACAGGATGGTCATTACTGCTGAAGTGTATTGCTATAACAGGTTGGTCATTATTACAGAAGTGTGTTGCCAAAACAGGTAGGTCATTACTACAGAAGTGTGTTGCTATAACAGGTTGGTCATTACTACAGAAGTGTGTTGCCAAAACAGGTAGGTCATTACTACAGAAGTTGTTGCTATAAGAGGTTGGTCATTATTACAGAAGTGTGTTGCCATAACAGGTTTGTCATTACTACAGAAGTGTGTTGCTATAACAGGTTGGTCATTACTACAGAAGTGTGTTGCCAAAACAAGTAGGTCACTGTTATTCAGTAGAATGAGGATTGTTAATTAATAAATTGAATCAATTTCTTAATAGTGGTAGAAATATAAGTCTCTTGCAAAATCATATACAATAAAGTTTTTCCCATTTTCAGAAGTCAGGCTTACTGAGATGGCCAATCTTGGCATAGGCAACAAACCATGCCTGGACATAAAGCCTAGCGCAGACAATATCCAGGACCGATTCATCAATATTGATATATCAAATAAAGGTAAGAATTTCATTATAGTTCGGATTCTATGTGTTTTCTCGATCCTGCTAACGGTATAGATCCAGATCAGCCCACCCATAATGCACTGCAGCAGGATAAATGCTATTTGGTTCTGTTCAAAGTCAAAAGGATTCCATATTATTTCCTTTTGCTATGAGTCCTATTTCAGAGTAGAAATATTTAACTGGGGTTGAGGGTTAGTACTGCAAAGAGCTCTCAACTTAAACTTGAGGCTGAATATGGCACTTGAGTACTCAGCTTAAACTTGAGGCTGAATATGGCACTTGAGTACTCTACTTAAGCTTGAGGCTGAATATGGCACTTGAGTACTCTACTTAAACTTGAGGTTGAATATGGCACTTGAGTACTCTACTTAAGCTTGAGGCTGAATATGGCACTTGAGTACTCTACTTAAGCTTGAGGCTGAATATGGCACTTGAGTACTCTACTTAAACTTGAGACTGAATATGGCACTTGAGTACTCTACTTAAACTTGAGGCTGAATAGGGCACTTGAGTACTCTACTTAAGCTTGAGGCTGAATAGGGCACTTGAGTACTCTACTTAAGCTTGAGGCTGAATATGGCACTTGAGTACTCTACACATAATGGAGACAGCTAAAATATGGAGGATGTATGTTACTGTTTTTTTCTCACAGAAGTTGAATTTACTCTATGGCCACCACTGGGGTTCTTGTTTATCTTGTGTATATGACTTCTGTATTCTGCTTTGGAATTTCAGAAACACTTCTCCACTATTTAAATGAACAGATTTACAAGCTATACTGTGTATAGCCTTAGCACAACAGTTGGCTTGTGATGCTTGGCACCATCTGGCAGCTGTTATTCCCATAGTTAACTGATATGTGAATTTGGTCATGCAGGTTAGCAGTGTGCTGAATGGAATATTGTTCTGATAGATCAACCAAATCTGATACACAGTCTCGATCGTTTTATGGTGATTTTTCTAATGTATAAATTTTAGCATGTGTATATGAAACATACAAGCAAATTTTGCATTTCTTATAGACAGTAATTGTATTAACACTTTGTATTTGAATTTATCCAAGAAGGTGTGGATGGGTATGCATGTCAACTGACATGACTAGAGATAGTGTGGTCTTGCTCTGACATGACCAGAGATAATGCGGTCTTGCACTGACATGACTAGAGATAGTGCAATCTTGTGCTGACATGACTAGAAATAGTGCTGTCTTACACTGACATGTCTAGAAATAGTGCTGTCTTACACTGACCAGACAAGATTTTGCTGTCTTACACTGACAAGACAACAGATGGTGCTGTCTTACACTGACAAGACAAGAGATGGTGCTGTCTTACACTGACAAGACAACAGATGGTGCTGTCTTACACTGACAAGACAAGAGATGGTGCTGTCTTACACTGACCAGACAGGAGATGGTGCTGTCTTACACTTACCAGACAGGAGATGGTGCTGTCTTACACTTACAAGACATGAGATGGTGCTGTCTTACACAACAAGACAAGAGATGGTACAGTTTTACACTGACAAGACAAGAGATGGTGCTGTCTTACACTGACCAGACAAGAGATGGTGCTGTCTTACACTGACAAGACAAGAGATGGTGCTGTCTTACACTGACAAGACAAGAGATGGTGCTGTCTTCCACTTACCAGACAAGAGATGGTGCTGTCTTCCACTGACCAGACAAGAGATGGTGCTGTCTTATACTGACAAGACAAGAGATGATGCTGTCTTACACTGATCAGACAAGAGATGGTACTGTCTTACACTGACCAGACAGGAGATGGTGCTATCTTACGCTGACCAGACAAGAGATGATGCTGTCTTACACTGACCAGAAAAGAGATGGTGCCTTTTTAGACTGACCTGACTAGGCTGCACTGGTGGCCTAGTGCATAGAACGTCAACTTCGGATGCAGGAGGTTGCTGGTTTGAACCCCGGGCAAGTGTACCAAAGACTTATAAAAATTATACTAAGAGCTGCCTTGATAGGCACTCAGCATTAAGAAATTAGTGTTAGGACTGGTTGGACTGGTGTTAGGATAATGTGACTGGGTTGGACATGATGCTACATGTCTGTGGCATGATGCCCCAATGCTAGACATCACTGTAAACTGCTACACTGCAGACATCATAGCAATATAACTGAAAAATTGTTAAAGCTATGTTAAAAATCCAATTCACAGGCTTACACACTCTGACATGACTAAAGATAATGCTGCTTTGACTGACTTAACTATAGATAGTGCTGACTGCATTTTCGGTACTTGGGGCCAAGTTGAGTTTGCTACTTTGAGTACTAGAGTCCTAAATAAAGTACTCTTGGTGTCCTGGTGTACTGTCATAGGTGAATAGGTCAAAGATCAAGGTCACAGAGAGTGTGAATATAGGTCTAAATAAGTGTTTTCTGAATCTAATCCTCTTTATCTTCATAAGGAAAATAATTTTGTTACCAGATTTGGTTGGAATTTCTCAAGAATATCAGTTAGTTTAAATACTCAACAGAAAAGAAAGAAAAAAAATGATCTTAGATTCCAGAAAAATTGTTATCCCTTTCAGCACCATAAATGCATACATTTTATTTACAGCAAGGACAAGGAACTCTGTGGCTGTGACATCATCAGAACATCTGCGCCAGAACAACAAGCGACCCTACTCTATCATCTCTATTAGCAGTACATCTTCCTCCAATAGCAGTCACTCTGGATTTGGGATTCTACCAGGACCCTATAATCTGGCCTTTGACCCCTTGGACAGCCCTTCCAACTACAGGAAATCTCTCACATTTATGTCCAGTGGTAAGAGAAATTCAGACTTATAGTTATATCATTACATTCTCAACTTATTAGGTACAGACTTAGAATTGAAATTTGACACAAGAATTAAAACTAGAGCTTAAGAATTCATTACAGGGTAGTAGCCATACACTGTGTTTTTCATGTAAAGTTTATGGACACTGCAAAATCACAATGAGGTCTTGTCACATTGAGGTCATGCCAAAGTCAGACCATGTCACACTGAGGCCTTGTCACATTGAGGCCATGCCAAAGTGAGACCATGTCGCAATGAGGCCATATCAAAATGAGACCATGTGACAGTGAGTCTTTGTCACAGTGAAACCATGTCATGAAGAATGCATG
Organism: Megalonaias nervosa; assembly: GCA_016617855.1. Taxonomy (NCBI): domain Eukaryota; kingdom Metazoa; phylum Mollusca; class Bivalvia; order Unionida; family Unionidae; genus Megalonaias; species Megalonaias nervosa. The sequence continues at coordinate 119,603 of JAECUM010001385.1, forward strand.
CCTGTTGGCCATAGTATGATGGCTATTTTTAATATTTATTTACATGTTCAAGGAGCTTAAGGTATGAATGGATTATAGAACTTCTTCAGCATTTTTTACATGTGCAGTTGTAACTTTGCTAAGGCAGATGTAAGGTGAACTTTTTCCAGGAAAAAATGAGGACCACTGAAGTAATTTAATAGGTTTAAATAACAGCGATATTTAATTAATGTATCAGATGTCTGGCTTGGGAATTTTTTTAGTGTAACAGTGTGAATGTGAACAAGCTGAGCCTGAAAACATGACTGTTTTGGTTGAAATTTAAAGCCTTTATGAAATATCCACAATTTAGGAACAGCAAAAGTGACTTCGGTACAGGTGGCAGTGTAATTTAGGTTGGTTACAAATCCAATTAAGTTTTAGGAAATCTTAAACACGACTTTTATTTGCCTAATGGAGCTTGTCATGTAAGGTTTTCAATATATAATCATAAATTACAGCAGTCCTTTTGCATTAATAGAGCAAGCATTTATAACCGAGTTTAATGGAAGTTGTAACCTTGGAGTTTATGACTTGGAATTGATTTGAAACACTGGCTTGTATTGTTGTACAAGGGGCAGTAGCATATATTACATCAAATGTGATTGGTCAAGTAGTCCTAACCATTATTTCATTTGGGAAAATTTGGCATACATGTGCCTTCAGTTGAAGCCCTTTGTATATAACAAAATAAAACCCTTGAGTAATGTTTTGTAAAGAATAAAATGGATCTTAATTATCCTTGAAACAAAGCTCGGATTATCCATTGCTTACTTTATGTCTTTGTTATTGAAAAAAACAAAGCTCGGATATTCCATTGCTTACTTTATGTCTTTGTTATTGAAAAAAACTGTTATCCATACTCAGAAACATGTGATTGAATAGACAACTGTCAGACTGAAATTGCACAGATTATCCTTTTCATTGCATGAATTAAATAAAGGTGTTGTAACTGGGTAGAAAAATAAAAACAGCTGACATGTGCCACAACTTGTAATCATGCAGTTCCCTAAACAAAGCAGTCAACATCAATGACAAGCAAGTTTCACAAGTCATCTCAGTTTTATCCATTGGTAGAACTCCCCATCATAATCTTGTTTTGGACATGGTATGGTCTTGAGACCAATAGTTGCATTAAAATAGCTACTCCACAATTAAATTCCTGAACCAGTCCAAGTCATTTGGCTTGGTTGCAAGATTTGGAGGTGTAGTGTAAAGATTGTTTCAAGTGATTAACTTTAAAAATTTTACATGAGATGCTTTGCATAGATGTATATTATTTGGGCAATACATTCTGTTGTCACGGACAATCTTCACATTATGAAAAAATGTTCATGCAAGAACTCACTGCAGTTAGCAGTTGTATAAATTATGATTATCTAGGTCATAGTCATAGAGACCATTTCAGATGATGGAGACTTGCTTGGCTTTCTTGAATAGATTTTGTTAATAACTCATGTCAGTTCAGTCAGATGAAGCAACATACCCAGACTTTACTGCAATTAAATGGAATAATTTAGGGCTGGTTATTGGGGATATTTGGGTACAGAAATTAAATGATACCATTTAGAGCTGATGACTGGGGATATTTGGGTACAAAATTAAATGATATCATTTATTGCTGGTTATTGGGGATATTTTGGTACAGAAATCAAATAATATCATTTAGGGCTGGTTACTGGGGATATTTGGATACTGTGCAAATTTGTCACCAATAACAGTATATTTACATGAACAGACTGACCTAGTTTTACAAATTAAAGTAAAACACGAACACTGGCACTAATTAGAATGCTTTATTTGTGAAATAAAACTGTACACCAGAACTGCAATTAAAGTTGTTTATTTGGAAAATAAAATACTGGAACTAATTAGAATTCTTTATTTGCAAAATAAAGCAACAGAACTGCAAATAGATTTCTTTTTCTGTAAAATAAAACACTGGAACTAATTTGAATTCTTTATTTGTAAAATAAAACACTGAAACTGTAATCAGAATTCATTATTTGTAAAATAAACACTGGAACATTATTATGTGTGTTTTGTTGGCAAATATGGATTTGTTATTGTCCTGATAATTACATTAATAATAGTAAATGAAAATCACAAATTGGCACTGCTATAGTAACTCAGTACAATTCTACGTATAATTTATTAATTTGTTCATGCATTCATTTATTTTGAGAATTACCAGGCATATGCTAATACAGTTTGACTCAACTACCAACAGATGAAACTGTAGACCTCCCATTTTTCTGTTTTCTTGACTTTCTTAGAATTTCAGCTATCCCAATTTAGTTTTTCCCCCCTCATGAAGAAATTAGAACATCAAAATTACTCAAAAGAGACAATTTAAACATTTACTAAAAGTGAACAGACTTTTTTTAAGTGCTTGAATTTTTACAGATTTGCAATCTTAACTTTGCAAATAAGAAAGTAATATATACCACAGAAAAATAGGTTTAATTTTACATCATCTACAGTAGACTTGAATATTGCCATTTATTTTGCAGAGAGTGGTATTGGAACAGATATCTCAGGAAATGATGTAGATTCCAGCCTGAAACTTGAGTTGCAAGACTATTTGCGGCCCCAGTCACCCAAGACTTACATAGAACTGAGGAGGCCAAAGGCAAACTTAGCATCATGTAGTGAGGAGGTGACAGAGGTAACTCAGAAATTAAAATATTGGTTTTCTATTTTAGTCCGTGCCCATGCTTAAATAGAATGTTAGTGATTTGTCAGGATTCTTCTTACAGTGTAGAAAAGATTTAAAGGTTAAATGTCAGACATGTTTTTAGCTCAGCAGGTCGTAAGGCTAAGTGAGTTTGAAAGATATGATCCTATGTTCCCTGTACATCCATTCTTCAGTAATTGCATGTTACCATACTGGAGTTTATGATACGATCCTTTGTCCCCTGTACATCCATTCTTCAATAATTGCATGTTACCATACTGGAGTCCATATTTCTGATTCAGTTTCAAACCTGGATCATGACTTTCTATCATCAAAATCTTGGATGAGTTAGATAATGAGTGAGATTCATGCATATTAATGAGGTGATCTTGTACCTGATTGGCTAACATTTTACCACTCTGGAGGCCATACTTCTCATCCAGTTTTGATCAAACTTAGAATATTTACTTATATCCTTAAGATCTTGGGTGAATTCAACAATGAGCGAAATCCACACATATTAATGATGTGATCTTCCATATGATTGGCTATGTTTGTTGCCACTCTGGAAGCCATACTTGTGGTATGATTTTGATCAGACTTGGAATATATGATTCCATCAGCAAGATCTTGGACTTTTTTTAGTAATGACTTAGATTGATGCACATCAATTATGTGATCTTGTATCTGATTGGTGGGGCTTGTTACCATTTTTATGATCAGTTGGCTTTGTTATAATCAAGATCTTGAATGACTTTGATTACAAGCATGATACTGTGCATATTAATTAAACTTTGACCTTTAGAAAGAACTTTTTGTCAGGATAAAGTAAAATAATTAAAGTCAACATGAAAGTTGTGAGAAAAGTTTATATTGGAAATGTTCTTATACTACTACATAAGCCTGCTTAGTGAAATCATCAACTTTCAAGTTATGTAAACCAGATGAGTGACATCATGCCCACTTAGGGCTTTTGTTAATATTTTCCTTTCCCAGAGTAAAGAATGTTCTCCATTGTATGACACATTGGGACTTGATTTCCTGTATCTGAATTTTGAGTACCTCACCCAAAGCGTATGATTCAGATATGTGGAAAATAGAACATCGAGATGTGCTGATGTCAAAAATGTGATTGATTAAAATGCAGTATTGATGTCATTAATATGACACATTTACTAAATTTACTTTATGATGCTTAATTGGATTTAAGTCACTTGTTAGCAGATGCTGGCATGATTCACAGTAATATTTAAGAAATAATGACTTGGAAAAAGGTGTCATCTTCAATACTGCAGCTCCAATGATAACTAAGCGCACCAGTAGGAGGTAATTTTCAGCAATGATGACAGCCATTTTATTAACTGAGATGGAGGCTAGGTCTCTACCAAGTCATTTTTGGGATCCTAAAATAAAAATTCTACAGTTTGACTTGTTTGCTTCAGTTGCCTAATATTGGCCTGTAGCACACACATTGCTGTACATTGACCTACAGCACACACATTGCTGTAAATTGGCCTAAAGTACACAAATTGCGATAAATTGGCCTAAAGTACACAAATTGCGATAAATTGGCCTACAGCACACAAATTGCTGTAAATTGGCCTACAGCACACAGATTGCCATAAATTGGCCTACAGCACACAAATTGCCCTATATTGGCCTACAGCACACAAATTACCCTATATTGACCTATATCACACAAATGTTTTGCACAACCATTGGCAGCCAGTGATATGTGAGATAATACTGAGTGTTACTACCTTGTGCCTTGGTTATCTTTGTTCAAAGTATCCATAAGAAATATCTAGTTATCTTTGTTCAAGGTGTCCGTAAGAGGTATTCAGGTATCTTTGTTCAAGGTAAATAGCTATATTTCTCCATACACTGTAAAGGGTGATGAGGGGTCAAGGTTTATTTTCCCATATCTTTGTTCAAGGTAAATAGCTATATTTCTCCATACACTGTAAAGGGTGATGAGGGGTCAAGGTTTATTTTCCCATGTAAAAGGGGGGGGGGGGGGGTTTTCTCCCCATGTCCTCTTCTTACTCATTAAATTGACCCCTAATGGCTAGGCAAGTTTTTGTCCATCAAACTGATTAACAGTTATCACCTAGCCTATCTGACAGAATTGGTTAGTGCCAACTGACATTAAACCTTTATAAATACTGTCTCTACACACTTAAAAGTCAGGTCCAACTGCAAACAGTGTAGACACAGATCTGTCATTGCATGAATGAGCAGGCAGATCAGGATCTGTGCTGTTTGTCTTTATGATTAATCCTAACAAACTGCAAAGACCCATATTTGCAGGTGCATTATCTGATGGCATATCTTGGTCTTTGCGATTGGCATCTGCATCATACTTGTACATGAGTACATATGGTCATACTAATAGCAAACTGAAATGGGTAATGTTCAACTCAAATAATGTTATGCATTTTGTTGATGGCTGATTTATTGGATTCACAAATATAGGAATTAAAACAAATTAAAATTGCCTTTTTTCTCCCCATTTCAGGTGTAGCAGTGACAGAAAATGACTTATTTGTACCAGATCTGACCAACGACGTCAAGGACCAAATATCTGTGATCAAGTCTTCCATATATAAAGGGGCCACTTACCAAGGCCCATAGCTTTACTTGTAAAATTAAGTTATTCATTGCATCCTATTATAAAAATGATGCTTAAATGTTTTAAAAGTCTCTGATGGGCTTATTGTCAAAGAAATATGGTATCATCTGTGAAGCATTTTCACATATTTGGAGGAAGTTTTGAGGAGCTTAGTGTTAACATTCTGTTGGTCAGCTTCAGTTGTAAGGGTTTTGTTTCCTTGCAGGTCTCTCTCACAGACTTATAACCAGTTTGAAATGGTCTGTCAATATACTTTATAAAGGATTTACTTTCAGAAAATAAGTGCCATAATGTTCCACAGGATTTCATATTCATAACTTAAAGGGGGAATTTTGTAATTTTTAAAAACTTCCTGTTCATAAATTTTTAAATTATTTTTTATGTTTGTCATTAGTGTATCATGTCATGATGTCCATCTATCCATCCATCTATCCATCTCCAGGTTAACTTGAACACAATAACTCCACCATATAACATTACCAAACTCTGTAAATAGCTTGCATTTGGGGTAAGAAGGAAGCCTATTGAATTTTGTGTCAAATGGAAAGGTCAATGATCAAAAGAGCCCACACCATAACATTAGTTCTGTATGACAGACCTGGGTCAAACTTTGACTGAAAGAATAAAAAATGATTTCTGCACAACAACATTAGTTCTCTACAGACCTGGACTAAACTTCATGGATGGTGTGAACATGGAGTAACATAGAAACCTATTAATTTTAGGGCCAAAGGTCAGAGTCACTGTGATTGAAAATGAATACTAGTTTCTGCATGCAAATTTCAGTTATACAGCATGTAACTTCAACAAGTTTATGGAAGTCTTATGAAAGAAAGCAAAATTGTTTTTGCATAATAACCTTTTCTGAGACAATGTATCTTGACCAAAATTTGTGGAGTGCTTGCACTCAAGTTATTATAAGTCTGTTGATTTGAGGGTCAAAAGGTCATGGTTATTGTGGCTCAAAGAACAAAAAGGTTTTGCACAATAACTTTTGTTCTAGAATAAGTTTCATGATGTGGATGACATGCACTTAGGATAAAAAAATTTTTTTTGAGATATTGGGGTCAAAAGGTCACATGTCATGGTCATAGTTAGTCAAAAGGTCATGATCATTGAGACCCATTCAACAGTAATCTAGTTGACCATACCCTACTAGTACCACCACAGAGGGGTATTAAATGTGGAGTGGGCGTATAATGTGCCATTCTTGGTACTCTTGTTTTAGATTGTCAGAATATGGCAAGGATTGTCAGAATATGACAAGGATTGTCAGAATATGGCAAGGACTGTCCTGAATATGGCAAGGATTGTCAGAATATGACAAGGATTGTCAGAATGGCAAGGACTGTCAGAATATGACAAGGATTGTCAGAATATGATAAGGTTTGTCAAAATATGATCAGGATTGTTGTGTAGCCTTCATACCTTTCATTAAGATTGAAAACTGCTACAGTTGGACAAAACATGGATAATTCATCAAATTTTTGATACTTTATTTTGTTTCAGAATAAATTATGATCTTCAGATTTCTCCATTTCACCAATGGGGAACTTGATCATACTTGTTAGTGCTTGTAAATATCTGCCTTAATAAAATTAAAATGAATGATGGGTAGTTGAGTGAATAGTGTAAAAATGGATACTTATTTGACAAATACGTAGAACTTAGAATTTTAAGGTATTGAACATGACTGTCAGATGTACAAATGGTACCAGCATCACTGAAAGATGTATAATGGTACCAGATTTATGTATGCTATTAAGGTATTGAACATGACTGTCACATGTACAAATGCTACCAACATCACTGAAAGATGTATAATGGTATCAGATTTATGTATGCTATTAAGGTATTGAACATGACTGTCACATGTACATATGGTACCAACATCATTGAAAGATGTATAATGGTACCAGATTTATGCATTAGCATAGAAATATGACTTTCTCTGCATCTGTTATGCTGTAACAAATGTTTAGATCAAATTTAAAAGTACCTTTCCATGCTGGTTCTTTTACTGTTGCATTATTTGGCGAGGCCAGTGACTAAGAGATTTTTTAATCTTGCCTGTTTTAGTTCTTCTTACTCAAAACACAGTCTACCTCATTAATGGTTTGATGTTAAGAGAGGACTTTTTCCTCTCTGAATTCTTTTTACAGCATTTTGTGAAGAATTTGGATTTGACATAGAATGCCTCAGTAGGGCAGTCTTAATTGTCGCAATTTAAATCGGTGTAGCTTACTTTCAATGCAATGTTTGAAATTAGTATTACACAGCTCACTGACATGTATAGTATCTTGTACACAAATACGACGTGTAATATATTTGTTGCATTTGATATTTTAAAAAAATCTCAAAATGATGGCATCATAATCATGGAAATAATTTTCTGATTTGTCACTAAAGAGTGTTACACAACTCTGTAATTATTTAATACTTCCTGTATTGAATATATACCTGAATTGTTATTTACACTGTGGTTTGAAAATGCTCCTAACATAGCATTAATAAAATTACCATTGTAACAAGTGTCTTGGTCTCTCTACATAGAACACTGTAGTTACATGGAACACTGTAGTTATAGTTTTATACCTAGTCTGTAAATAGTAACAACATTTATTTTGTTTGTTAAGCTTGGGTATCATTGGTATGTACTGTATTTAGCTTTGTGTGATGCAACCCTGACTGCAAATAGTATAGACTCAGACCCCATTGCCCCTGACTGCAAACAGTGTAGATTCAGACCCCATTGCTCCTGACTGCAAACAGTGTAGACTCAGACCCCATTGCCCCTGACTGCAAACAGTGTAGACTCGGACCCCATTGCCCCTGATTGCAAACAGTGTAGACTCAGACCCCATTGCCCCTGACTGCAAACAGTGGATATAGACCCCATAGCTCCTGACTACAGACAGTGTAGACTCAGACCCCATTGCCCCTGAGTGCAAACAGTGGATCCAGACCCCATAGTTCCTGACTACAGACAGTGTAGACTCGGACCTCATTGCCCCTGACTGCAAACAGTGTAGACTCAGACCCCATTATCTGAAAACTTTGATGGTGTATATCTTTGATGGTGTATATCTTTGAGTAGAATAATCTTCTTTTCTCAATTCCTATGTGTGTATGATGTTTTCCAGTGTAGAACACCGATGAGGAATATGTTTTATCCCTCGACTGTTATCTTGCATCATATGATGTCAAAATAACATTTTGATTGGCATATAGTCACTTGTTTGTATGACATCATGTCTTTTATTTAATAGCTATCAGTAGCAATCTAAACTATTTGTGTTTTAACCTCATTTCCAAGTTTACACCAAATTTTAATGTGTAAGCAAAAAATTGTATCCTCCTTGAAATATGGAATCATTTTTAATATGTATTTTATCCTAGTTTTGTTTTATCTGTACTGACTTGTGAGATCTTTTATAACCTTTGTAGCCACGAATGTGAGAAAAATAATTCTTCATTATGTATTGGTATTGGATGGGAAAATTCCACTTGATGGTCATATGTTTGGCTCTATACAAAGTGTCTGCAACAAATTCAGACCTTGGGTGGAATTTTTCTAGACTACACTGGTGCATATGAAGGATTCTCTTAAACTTAGATTACTCTACAAGCATGCCAGATTTCAATTAGGTAGGTATACATTAATCATCAAACTAGATTTCAGTTACGTAGGTATACCAATCATCAAATCAGATTTGGAGTTTTTAAGCTAAAAGTTCAAGAATATGGGGTCTAGTTTGCTATCACTTATATCAGTCTCCACACTGTTTGCTTGGAATAATTAGCAAAATGAAAAGCATAGACCCTGATCTGAGAGTATGCAGTTTTGTCATTGACAGTTTTAGACACTTTTTTGTACACTGACAAGTACCGAGTCATTATTGCTTTTGTAGCAGAATTCATGGTTGTGTTTGAGTAAAGTATGTTGTATTACCCATGATATTATGTATAAGTTTGAAACGTAATACCCTTGTATATGGTTGTGTCAAGTAGTTATAGACATCAAGGATATATCATGTTGGTTTCATGATATTATGATACTTGTTCAAGTCAGTTTGGAATTTTGTTACGGACAACAAAAGATATCTTTATTTTAGGTTTTGATTCATTCTTGCAAGCTGAGAAATTTGAAATGTTGTTCATTAAGTTTCTCAGTCATCAGAACTATTATTATTTTGATGTGTGTAAGCGATAGTTAATAAGACATTAAGAAGGTCATTGATTTTCTTCAGTGTTCACTATTAAAAAAACCAGAATCCTTGTCTTTACTGACAAATGTTCTCATGATTGAACCAGGTTTGTGCTAAGGGAGATAAGTAAGTATCACCTATTTCATATATAGGTGTCGTTTTTTGTGAATTTGATTACACATAAGCATTAAATGGCAGTTATTTAGTTTCTTTCTTTCATAATTGATGAATTATGAAATCCAAGGGGAAGTCCTTGCAAAATCATGATATAACTGCATTGGGGAATATATGCAACAGAACTGGTATTAAAGTACATGGACATTTTTAGAATAGGCCAGTCAAGAGGAGTGATCTAGTGTAAACAGGATTGAATGGTTCACAGTAAAAGCACCATGTACTGGAAAATAATGAATACTACCCCTGCACTTGTAATGATTAGACCTGATATCTGGTATTTAGTTCCTGGCTGCCATTGTAAAAGTATATAGTAATAAATAATTTTTCTTGAAAAGTTTATGATGACAACTAAGGCACAGATCACCTAGTAATCAGGGATGAACAGATCACCTAGTAATCAGGGATGAACAGATCACTTAGTAATCAGGGATGAACAGATCACTTAGTAATCAGGGATGAACAGACTTTATTAAAATACATTTGTATTCAATTTTAAAAGAAAAATTAATATTTATTGAATATGATTAAAGGTGCCTTCATGACTACATTGACATACAATTTAATAATGTTAAGCTAAATAATTTTATGCTAACATTTCAGTATTTTGTGTTAATCATATGAAAACCAGCAATCATTTAATTTTAATCTAATGAGGGATAATAGTGAGTTATCTTCCCAGTAGGTGGAGCTGCAGAACAACCTGGTCCAGACATTTGACTTCCTCATGGATTTTATAGTTCACCAGAAATTCTTTTAGATCTTGTATTATCCCTAAGAATGCATGATTCATAATACATTTATCAGTGAAAACGAATGTCTTTTTATTTTTAGTTGAATCAAAAAATATACTTTGTTAACACTAGAAGACACTAAAATTGCCATTTGGCTTTTTTTAAAGTTGATAAAATCAGTATATCTTGATAAATTTGGACTCTGTTCAAACTTTAGCACCAACCTAGTATTTCTCAACATTTAAATGCTTTTATCTTAATTTTCTTCTCAAAATTTTATTAAGGATGGGGAAGTCCTAGAATCCTTTCTTATGCTCTGTCTGGGAGACTGTTCTATATAACCTGGAATGTGTTGAAGGGCTGTTAAATCAAATCAGATAAAATTCTGTGACAGCTTGCATGAGCTAATGTCAAATCAGTAAACTCCTTCCTTTGCCCAGATAACTTAGCTCCTCTCTGAGTGACAAGAATATCCATGATCTGTAAGACTGAGAAATTTTTATACCAAAATGAAGATGCTATTGATTTTTTCTTTCATTGTAAAGCAGGAAGTAATGTTAGGCCACTTTTGCTCCAAGCTGCCACCTATCAAATTAAAAGGACGTTACTGATTGTGATCCTTCATTGATATCATACGATGCACCTATAAATAGTCATGTTAGATTATCATTTTATACGGCTGTGTTGCAGAATCACTTCAGTTATATGGCTTACAGTTGTTATCATTTTATATGGCTGTGTTGTGGAATCATTTCATTTATAAGGCTTACAGTTGTAATCTGCACATACTGTGCATCCAACTGCAAACAGCATAGATCCAGATTGTGTGATACCTTGACAGATCTGTTCTGCCTTTGTATAGTGCCTTGACAGATTTGGTCTGCCTTTGCATAACGCCTTGACAGATTTGGTTTGCCATTGCACAATGTCACTATATATCTGGCCTGCCCTTACATAATGCCTTGACAGGTCTGGGTCAATACTGTTGTGTCTTGTAATTCTTTTGAAGTGTGTACACCGTATCAGCCAGTATATTGAGTGATGCCAGATCTGGAAATTCATAAAGTTTGAGACTGGGTTTTCAATTTTAGGCAATCAGAAGTGACATTTCAAACATAAAGTCAACTGGGATTAGTTGACCAAATGTTGAAGTTCAAACTGGGGTAAAATTTTTTAATTTTTTTTTGCTTTCTTTATCAGATCTATGTCTGCTGAGCATATGGGAAAATTTGGTACTGGTGGTGACCAAGACCAATTTTTAATTAGAAAAATCTGAATGTACAGTAAATGTATGCTCCATCTGTACAGTAAATGTATGCTCCATCTGTGCTTTACAATGCTAAACTGTCCTTGATTATTAACATAGCTAAGCCCTGTGTTGTAATTCTATACAGTACTTATAAAAAACATAATTACTATCAATAATAATAATTAATGGTGTCTGCTATGTCATACAAATGTTAGTGATGTCATTTAAATCTATCAGGATAGCAAATGCAAAATACCAATCTTCAGACTGATTTTATAACAAAATCAGATTCAGACCTAACTAAAATAAATTCATACCTCACTTGGACCATATTCATAAAACTTGTTGAGCATAAAATGTTTTACTCAAGCTTAAAGTTAAAAAGTTAGTTTTTTATCTAAATTTTTGACATTATTAAATTTAGAATCAGAACTTTCATCATTTTTTAAACTTTGATCTCTCACCTGGTTTGGTTTGGTTTGGTTGTATGTTTCATGGCATAGTAACCTAAGTAGTTTATTGAGTGCAGAGGCAATACAAGTTTTGTGGCCAGGGACACAAAAAACAGTAGCCATAGCAGGCTGATCGAATGGAAGAAGTCAAACCTGCACTATTTGTCAGGAGTCTGGTGCCAGTAGTCAAGAGTCTGGCACTAGCTGTCATCATTCTGGCACCAGTTATCAAGAGTCTGACACCAGTTGTCATGAGTCTGGCACTAGTTGATATTAGTCTGGCAAGCCACTGCAGCACTTGCCTCCATTAGTAATCTTTCATGATGTGCAGGAGGGACACTTTTAGCCTATTCTATATTCTCTGCAGGGGGGTGTCTGGGAGTCCAAGTGGTCTGAAGCACTCATCTTTACAATGCATGGACATCTCATCTCTGTCCATGTCGGTTTGAGTCTTTGGCTTGGCCATTGTGGGTATGTGAGAAAGCTTGCCTGTAGCGACCTGTAGGTCAGAGGTTCTTCCTCCACCAAATAGACTATACATGGCAGCTGGTATATCATGTGCTGAAAAGTGGCATTAAACCCACAACAACAACATTCCTTGAAGGAGTCCCTCACCTAGATTGTATTTTAATAAAGTAGATGTACTTTTTATTCTACATCCATGCAGGGAGTCCTTCACCTAGATTCTGTTACTTCAGTAAAGTATATGTACTCCATCCATCCCTGCAGGGAGTCTCTCACTGATATTCTATTTTAGTAAAATAGATGTACTCTCTTCTACATTCCTGATGATAGCCCCTCACCTGGATTCTATTATTTCAGTAAATTAGATGTACTCAATTCTACATTACAGCAGGGAGTCTCTCATTGAGATTTCATTATTTCAGTAACTCTATTCAACATTGCACTCTATTCAACATTCTATTCAACATTACTGCAGGGAGTCCCTCACTGAGATTCCATTATTTCAGTGACTCTATTCAACATTATAGCAGGGAGTCCCTCACTGAGATTCCATTATTTCAGTAACTCTATTCAACATTACTGCAGGGAGTCCCTCACTGAGATTCTGTTATTTCAGTAACTCTATTCAATATTACTGCAGGGAGTCCCTCACTGAGATTCTGTTATTTCAGTAACTCTATTCAATATTACTGCAGGGAGTCCCTCACTGAGATTCTGTTAATTCAGTAACTCTATTCAATATTACTGCAGGGAGTCCCTCACTGAGTTTATGTTGCAGTATAGTATCATTTAAATGTTTGGATTATCAGCTTCAGTGTTGTACTCATCAAGTTTCCAAACATTGAGTGTTGTACTCATCAAGTTTCCAAACATTGAGTGTTGTGCTCATAAAGTTTCCAAACTACAGGTCTATATATCAAACTAAAACTTGTAAAAGCAAGTCTTCAAGTAAAATTGATGGAAACCTCTTGGAAATACTGACAGTTGCCTCGTTTTTCTTTCTTTTTAAGGTTCTTGAAAATTTTTAAATATCCCACAAACATATTCATAATTCTGCATGATGAGAAGATAACATACTAAAATGTTAACAGTTTCATTTTTTTTTGTCATTTTTGTTTTGTCCAAACTGAAAATAAATTAGTTTTAGAATGATTGTTAGTGAAACTTGTCTAACCAGAAATGTTCGTTAGAGGTTATACAAGCCAGACATCTGTATGCTGTACATATACTCTTGCAAACTGATTTATGAAACAAATTAATGACTGACAGAAAATATTTGGAACATTACACTGAAATTGGTTTATATATGCACTCTTTGTTATACTGTACTTTTTTGTCTATGCCCTCAGAGCTAATTACTTAGATCCCACTAATGTATAGATTTGATACATTTGTAAACTAGCTTTTTTAGCACTACAGGTAATAGACCAGAAGAGATTGTGTGATGGTTTTTTTGTCCATTGTCAATTAACACAAGCTTGTCAATGTTATTCCACTTGCAGGATTGCATTAAAACTTTACACACACATTCATCCCATTGTCTGGTTCCTCCTAAATGAAAATGGTGCTGCTCAGATGTCCAATATGACTGCTACAACAACCAATTTGAAATTTTTTTATGTTTCTATGGAATGGATGGTGATATCAACAGGAGGTTATCAATAAAAGACTTTTTTATGATGCCTAGTTGTTCTTAAATGTAAATGGTGCTGATCTCATGTCCAGTATGGCCACCATTGCAGCCATCTTGAAAATTTTGCCTATATGAAAATGGTACCAATTTGTACATCCATTATGGCTGCCATGATGGTTGTCTTGAAAATCATACCGTTGCTATTCCTCCTGAATGGATGTTCTTTGTTACATTGGGTTTTCACCAAAAGACTTCTAATGATTTCTACTTAGTTATAAACGAAAATGATATGAATCTGACATCAAATATGTCCACCACAGCAGCAAATTTGAAAATCTTGTCATCACTTAAGAATATTTGAGATGGTTTCAACACTCAGCAGTTAAAAGGAAGAAATGATCTGATCTTGAATTCTTGAAAATTCTTTTCACACAGTAGGGTGTCAGTTCCTTCACAGAAATCTTGTTAAAATCAAGTAATGGGCACAAAATCAAACTGATTTGTAAAAACCCACAGTTAACTATTTTATACATAATATATGAGCAACCGTTCTACTGATTAATTAATGGATTTTATTATGTTATTTTGTATCCACTTACACCATAGATTAACCTCATCACACACATGCCTTGCATGATGAATAAAAATTGCCAAAATTAAAAGATTTTTGTGTCATTTTTATCACCAAGAGTATTTTAAAGTTAAATGAACAATTACTATAAACTACATTTTTTTTGTAACAGATTTCTCATGTAAAGCTAGGAATCTAAAAGGCAAATTAAACTTGCATGCAGTTATTAATTCAAGTTATGCTTTAGCTCACCTGGCCCTAAGGCAAAGTGAGCTTATGGTATGATTTTTTTTTGTCCATTATGCACGATCTATTTTCTTTTCACAATTGTTATTTACAACTAATTCTGAAACAACCACTTGACCATTTTGTACATAATTGTACCAGAGCCTTTCAGATTCCAGTCAGTCATCAAATATGGCCACAATTACTAAGAATACAAAAACCTTTAGGCAACTTCATTCAACAAAATTTGGCAAAATTCCCCAGAGAGCAGGCTGGTATAAAGGGATTTCAGATTAGTTCAAATATTGCTGATCCACCAACAAATACGGATGCACTTACTAAATAGAAAACCTTTCGACAACTTCTTCACAAAAAAACTGCAACAGGATCTGCATTTGACAGAAAGGATCATGACATAAAGGGTTTACATATTTTTCCAAATGATGCCAATCCACAAATATTGTCAGTTACTATAAAGAGACCAATCTTCATATGACTTCTCAAAATGTGCTCAAAAGAATTTGACCAAATTTGATAGCATCCTGATATAAAGGGCTCTCAATATGTACAAAAATTATTAATCCACCATCAAATATGGCTGCCATTATTAAAAATAGAAAAATGTCTTTAAATAACCTCTCAAAAATGATTAACAGAATTTGACCAAATTTTAAAGAGAGCATTCTTCCATTAAAGGCTTTCAAATCTGTACAAATAATACCAGTCTACAATTAAAAATGGCCACCATTACTAAGAACAGCAAATCTTTAAACAACAGAATCCTGGCATTAAGAGATTTCAGTTAAATACTTGGCAAGTGTGTCAACTTCCACCATGCAACACAGAAATATTTTACGTGAACTCAATGTAGAAATGTTATCATGATCAAGGACATTTTAATAGAATGTGATTTACAAAACTTGGACCATACATTTTAACATCTTTACCATTAAACTTTAAATGTTCAGCACTGAATGTTTTTGTTTCTTTGAAAGGCTTTATCTTCCTATATTTTTGGGTTGAACTTTAAATTGGCACCATAGCCAATATTGTGCTGATGTACCCTTAGCTACTACAACTACTATGACTGTTGAATACTAATGAATCTAATCTGCCAAAAAATATGGCCACTGTTACTAAAAACAGATTTTGACTCAAAAACCAATTAACAGAAATGGACCAACTCAAAAACCAATTAACAGAAATGGACCAACTCAAAAACCAATTAACAGAAATGGACCAAACTTGGCTGTACAGAGGCATGAAAGGCTTTCAAATTTGTACAGGCAATGCTGTTCCACAAGCCAATATGGCTGCTATTACTAACAACTGAAGAAAAAAACATTTAAACAACTTTGTCTTAAAAAACCTCTAATCAGAATTTGACCAACTCTGACAGAAAGCATCCTGGCATATAAAGGCCTTTTACTATTGGTTGAAGAATAAAATAAGAATAAGAATAAAAAAATAGAGAAACCTGAAAGAACTATTTTCATAACATATTTAATCAACTGCATTGGGAGACATTTACAGAAAGCCTCACTCAGATTTCTTTGCCAACTGCTCTTGCATTCAGCTATTAAATGAAGTCAGGTGAGCAATCTTACGTCCACTTTCGCCTCTTATCAATTAAAAAGCCAGGTAGTCTATCTCATGTATTTGTAGATGAGTTAAGATCCACACATGTGAATGACTTGTGAAGTACAAGTGTTTTACAGTGCCTGTATTCTCTTTCAAGCAAATATACAGGGGGTATAATGTAGAAGCTAGCAGCCATATTTCACCATGGATAAAAATAATTTCTCCTGTTCAGTTTTCAGGAATGGTGCATCTTTGGTCACAAAGCTCAACTAGTGATGTAGATTGGTTTTGAATCATGGTAGATTTAAAGACTTAGGATGTATCTTTTGAAGTTGCTGCATATGTAGACCTTAAGTTGTAGGTACAGCTTGTAAGTCAACTCTATATGTAGGTCACTGTCTCTGATTTTAGTGTTTGGACATGCTCATAATCTAAACAATATTAAGCTGTCTTAAAAAATGACCACCGATCTATGAGAGCCAGATAGCAACTTGATGTGAATGACGTGACAGATATCTTAACAGAATAGCATATGAATCAAATTAAGTAATATTTGCCCCCCAAATTTCCAAGTTTAGATTATTCCATCCATTGCACAGGTAGCTAGGCTGCTGGAATGCTTGCACTGTTGCATGCCATTGTCAGATATGAAAACGTTAATATTTTTAAGTATCTGATAACAACAGGCCTGCACAAATCTGAAGATGTATGTGGAGTTTGTCAAAACTTACATAAATAAAACATGGAATAGTTTAGAAAAATAAATGAAGCTATCAGAAAACAGTAAAGTCTGCATGCTCAGTATCCCAGAAAATGAGAGTGTATAATATGTACATGACCAGTGAAATGTAAAAAGTATGTCACAATTTCCATCTTGAAAATCTTGTCATTGCTAATCCTGAATGAAAAGTAATATTGCCATGGGGTTTTCACCCAGATGTCTTACGATGACAAGTTGGCCCAAAATGAAAATGGTATCGAATTGATGTGCAGTATGGCCACAATATTTTGACTATCTTGAAAATATTGTTATCACTACTCCTCTTGATGGTATCAACATCAAGGTGCCATTGGTTCAAATGATGCCATTCAGACATTCAGTATGCCTGCCACAGGTGCCATCTTGAAAATTGTATCACTATTTCTCCCGAATGAATGGTCATATAACTATGGGGTTTTGATTGAAAGACTGCTTATGTCAAGTTGGTCGTAAATGAAAACGACTTTTAATATGACTGCCACAATGGCCATGTTGAAAATCTTGTTATTGCTACTTTTCCTAGATGGATGGTTATACCGACATTGTGCTTTCACCAAAAGACTTATTATGATGTCTAGTTGGTACTGAATATAAATGGTGCCAGTCTGATATTGAATATATGTACATGGTATTATGTACATGTCATGAACAAAAATCAGTTGTGTATGCACACATCATGACTTAATGAAGTACAAAAATCACTTGCAAAGACCTATTACTCATCCCCAAGGTCAATTAGGTCTGGGTTAAAATTCCTTGACTACAGTATGGGTATTTCATTTTGTTTTGGTGGTCAGATCTGTCAGTGGTCAGGTCAGATCTGTTGGTGGTCAGAACTGCACCTTTCTATTTCAGAATCAATATTGCAAAAAATGTTTTCATGAAAACCCAAAGTCAATGCCACTATGGTAAAGGTCTGATAAGCTCCATCTTTATTCAGATCTACCATTAGGTACATATTTGTGATAATGTTGAAGTGGAAATTCCATGTTGATAAAACCATCCATTCTGAAGGAATGTTGATAAGAATTTTTCTATACATTCTGTTTTTGGCCTCAAATCCACTTGTTTACGAAAACATTGACTTGCCTCTGCTTGGCCCAAATCCCCTGGTTGACAAAAACATTGACTTGCCTCTGCTTGGCCCAAATCCCCTGGTTGACAAAAACATTGACTTGCTCTGCTTGGCCCAAATCCCCTGGTTGACAAAAACATTGACTTGCCTCTGCTTGGCCCAAATCCCCTGGTTGACAAAAACATTGAATTGCCTATATTTGAAAATAGTAGATCATCAAAATCTGTGTAGACCAAATTGTTTTAGAATAAGTAATATATAAACTAGACAACATCTTTAAACCATAAATATGAGTTGTACTGGATGATTTTTTTACCAAGCACTCACAATAAGGCAAACAGATGCCATGGTGACTTGCAAAACTACAATGGAGCTATTACAGATCTGAGCCATACATTTGCAAAGCATGCGTGAACTACACAAGATTAACACGTGTATATATTAGACATGTTACTACCATGGACCTTTCCAAGAATGGTTTTGTATGATATAACATGGTTGACACCCCTGCCAGTATAATGCAATTGAAGGAAGCTTGCATTCCTATGCATGGGCCATAACTTTGACTACAGTATGGATATGTTCATTTTGTTGGTGGTCAGTTCTGTCAGTGGTCAGGTCAGATCTGTCAGTGGTCAGATCTGCACCTTTCTACTTTAGAATCAATATGTATTGCAAAAAATGTTTTCATGACAACCTTATGTCAATGCCACCATTCATGCTGGATTGTGATAGTGTGATAGTGTGATAGTGGAAATTCTATGTTGATACAACCATCAATTCTGAAGGAGTAGCCATATAAAAATTTTAAGGATGGCCATCATGGTAGCCATTTTAAAGATGGCCATCATGGTAGCCATTTTAAGAATGGCCATAATGGTAGCCATTTTAAAGATGGCCATCATGGTAGCCATTTTAAAGATGGCCATCATGGTAGCCATTTTAAAGATGGCCATCATGGTAGCCATTTTAAAGATGGCCATAATAGTAGCCATTTTAAAGATGGCCATCATGGTAGCCATTTTAAGGATGGCCATCATGGCAGCCATTTTAAGGATGGCCATCATGGTAGCCATTTTAAGGATGGCCATCATGGTAGCCATTTTAAAGATGGCCATCATGGTAGCCATTTTAAAGATGGCCATCATGGTAGCCATTCTGGAGGTTAGTTCAGCATCATTTTAATATAGGAGCTATATACACTGCAAGAAAGAAGCATTTTTCTTTGTTGCCATTGCCATCCATTCAGTATAATTAGCAAAAATTTATTAGAATCAACTACATATAGTGAGGACATTTTATTGTAAAACTTGGGCCCCAATTGGCCGAGTGGTCTAAAGCGCTCACCGTTACGGATCACTGCCATCTCACCTCTGTCTGCGTGGCTTCAAGTCTTGGGCTCAGCCAATGTGGGTACGTGAGAAAGATTGCCAGTAGCTTCTCGTGGGTCAGTGATTCTTTCCTGGGTTTTTCTGGGTTCTTCCTCCACCGATATTGGCCGCCATGTATAGCCTATCTTGTGCTGAAAAATGGCGTTAAACCCTACAACAATATAATTATTGTAAAACCCCCATTTCAAAATGACCATCCATTCAAGGTCAGTGGCAACAGAATGATTTTCAAAATGGCCAAAATTGATCAGCAATGTTTTCATTCAGAACAATGAAGTCTTTTAGTGAAAACCCCATTTTGCTATGAAAATTGATTCTGGTAAGTAGTGATAACAAGATTTTTAAAATGGCAACTATTGCCAAGAAATTGGAGAACCAATTAGCATGAATTTAAACTGGACCAACTATATTTCATAAAGTTCTGAGTGAAAACTCCATGTTTGCACAACCATCCATTTGGGAACAGCAGTGATAATAACACTTTCCAGATGACCACTGTGATGGTCAATACTTGATGTCAGATCAGCACTATTTTGATTTAGGATCAACTAGACATCATAAATTTTTTTAATGAAAACACCATATTTATACACTGTATTACCATCCATTCATGAAGAACAGTGATAACAAAATTTTTCAGACAGTCACCATGTTAGATTGGTACCATATTTATTAAGGACCAAATAGACATCATGTCTTTTTTGTGAAAACTCCATGTTGATATGACCAGCTGTTCAAAAGATGCAATATAGTAGCAAAATTGTCAAGATGGCCACCAAGGCATATTGAATGTATAATGACTGAAATTATATTGAAGGCATATTGAATGTATAATCAGTACCAATCCTCGAGGACCAACTTGACTGCATAATAAGTCATTTAGTGAAAACCCCACATCAATATGACCATCCAACCTGAAGGAGTGTTAACAAGATTTTCAAGCTGGGTATTGTGGTGGCCATATTGGATATCCCAGGCAATTCTCCATTTAGGAGTAGTGACAACAACATTTTCAAAATGGCAGCTGTGACAGATGTCAAATCAGCGCCATTTTTATTCAGATTCAGGACCAACATGAAAAGTCATCTCAACATCCATTCAGGAGTAGCAATAAAAAGATTTTCAAGATGGCCACTTGGTGCTGGCCATTTTGGATGCCAGAGGTCATTTTTGTTTAGGACAAACTACACCTTATAAGTATTTTTGTGAAAACCCCATATCAAAATGAGCATTCACTCAAGAGTGATAACTAGATCAGTGTCAGTACTGTGTCAATACTGTCAATATTGGAAGTCAGATCTCCAGTATTTTCATTTTGGCCAACTAGACGTCATAATAAGTCTTTGAGTGAAAACCACATGTTGATCTCGCCATGCATTTTGAGAAATAGTGATAATAAGTTTTTAAATACGGTTACAGCTGTGACCATACTGCATGTCCAAGAGACATCATTTTCAATTAGGAACAGGACATTAAAAGAAGTATTTCAATTAAAACATGTCAATATGATGAAAACACAAAGGATATGCATGGAAAACACAAAGGATATGCATGGAACATTATGATAACATTTATTAACATTCTGAATATTCTAAATTCAATGTATTAACAAATACATTAACAAGTACCACTAATAAAAGGTTCTTATATATTCCATCAAACAAATTCAAAATCTAATAAGATACGACAATGAGACACTTGACAAGAAATTAAAATTCATATAAACATAATCTGTTATGTGACTGACCATTTCAGATGCTCAAAACATTCACTGCTGCCATCTTAATTGGTTTCTATTATAAACTAAAACATTATACCATTCACTTTTGACATCTATCTGGTTATTAACTAAAACAAGATACCATTCACTTTGTCATCTTAACTGGTTATAATTATAAACAGTAAAAGTAGATTTGGGACAACTTTTTTTCAACCTTGTATACAAATTATAGATGAAAATCCTCACAGTCCCCAGTTTCTTCAAATACATAAATCTGAGCCAATATTGTCCAGGTAAATTTTCAAAGGTATATGCTGAGTTTTACTGACACAATATTGTCCAGGTAAATTTTCAAAGGTATATGCATACTGAGTTTTACTGAGCCTCTAGTTCATTAGAAACTTGAACATGCCTTCTACTCCTTTCCAAGTGACCAAAGTTACAAATCTTAGAATTTTGACATAAACCTATATGCTGTTTACTTTACACCATGCATGATTTCTGGACAATTTATTATGAAGTTGGAACTTGATATGAGCTCACCCCCACCCCCACAATTAGATCTTGTAAAGTCAATCAAACAATCCAGCATCATTGACACAATTTTCATGAATAATGATGAACTATGTACATGTATACAGGTATGCCATATTACCTCAGGGTCTCTACCACAGACTATAAACAATAAGGACAGGGAGAGTCTATGATCCAAGCACTACCACAAAATATATGTGACAATGACCCCAAAGTCCAAAGATTGAGCAAGTATGTCAATGAATAATGGCTTAGCTTCCTAATAATTCATCAAAAGTTTGAACAAAACCCATCATGGGGCTTCAGGAAATATAAGTAAAAACCTGAACCAAAGACTTAATGAAATTTTTCTATGACTGTGACCTTGAGCCCAAGGTCAAAGGGTGAGAACTTAGGTTGCTGAATGATACGTCTTAGGTTCATAATAATTCATCCCAGGTATGAACAAAACCCATGAAAGTTGTTAGGAAATACGAGCAAACTGAAAAACTTTAACAAAAACCTGAACACAAATTTTCTGACTAATCTGGAGTCCATGGTCATATGGGCAAGTGAGCATGTCATAGAATGAATTAATGCCAAGCTTAATGCATTGTGGAAATATATGCAATGTTTTACAGGACTAGCTTTGAAATATAGTTTCCTAGATTTTTAATGACAACATATATTCTACCATTGCTTCAATGTCATTACTTTCATATGCCATGAATTCTTTTTGCTGCATTCTTAACAGCCTTCTTTGTCTGGAGTTTATATCAACCAAGTTATCCTCATTAAATACACATATAACACCCAGCCTTCTTTGTCTGGAGTTTATAGCAACCAAGTTATCCTCATTAAAAACATATACAACACCCTGCATTCTTTGTCTGGAGTTTATAGCAACCAAGTTATCCTCATTAAATACACATATAACACCCAGCCTTCTTTGTCTGGAGCTTATAGCAACCAAGTTATCCTCATTAAATACGCATATAACACCCAGCCTTCTTTGCATCATTACATGATAAAGTCATTCATAATACACAGCAATACCATAGTGTTATGGTATAATGCAAAGTCCATAACTCTGTGCGATAAAATGAATCTTAAACTTGTGTTTAAATGAGATAAAATTCCTGAAACTCATCAAATAATAATATGCCACTTGCTGATAGTCCTACATTGTATGTCCACTTGCTGATAGTCCTACATTGTATGTCCACTTGCTGATAGTCCTACATTGTATGTCCACTAGCTGATAGTCCTACATTGTATGTCAACCCTAGTATTTATCATGTTTGGGTGTACCCCACATAAAATATCAGGACTGACATCATCTAGTGTAGGACTAACTTGCTGCATGCTGGAACTTGACTGTCACATCCCTCCTCCTGTCCATTTTATAAATTTAATACTGAATAAACACTCACAATGACCCTCTATTGTGATGTGATGTGATTATGATTTTTAACGTAGCTTTAACAATTTTCAGTCATATCGCTACGATGTCTGCAGTGTGGCAGTTTATAGTGATGTCTAGCACTGGGGCATCATGCCGCAGACATGTAGCACGATGTCCCACCCAGTCACATTATCCTGACACCAGGCCGACCAGTCCTACACTAACCTCTTAATGCTGAGTGCCAAGCGAGGCAGCTGTTAGTACCATTTTTGTAAGTCTTTGGTATGACTCGACCAGGGATCGAATCCACGACCTCCCGCATCCAAGACGGACGCCCTAACCACTAGACCACTGGAGCGGTATGACTCTCTATTTAGCAGGTTGATTTTTAATGGCACTTACAATTCATTAGTGGCTATATCAAGCCAAAGAATGGAATTCCGTTCCCACAACACAGAGTCAGCTGACTTGGGCTGGCTTGGATGGGTTTTAAACCTGTGACCCTTGAATTACATGTCTGATCCATTCCCAACTGTCCTACAGTGTCTCCTTTACAGTATTGAGAAAAAATGCCTTTGAAAGTTAGCACACTGCGATACCATTACATGTGTCTTTAAATTTAAGCAGGCAAAGTAGAGAACCAAAGTTGAGAAAATCTGTACAGTTGGATACACATAAAATCTGTATAGTTGGATACACAGAAACAATCTGTACAGCTGGATACACAGATAAAATCAGTACAGTTGGATACACAGATAAAATCTGTACAGTTGGATACACAGATAAAATCTGTATAGTTGGATGAGATAAAGATTATCAACGGTTTTGACTCTGAGCCCAAGTTTAAACTTTCTGCTTAAACTCTTTCCAGCACTGCATCTAGACAATGTAAACAAATTGTAGCAGGTGCACCTAGTAATGGTTATACAAGTAGCAGGTGCACCTAGTAATGGCCATACAAGTAGCAGGTGTATCAAGTAATGGTTATACAAGTAGCAGGTGCACCCAGTAATGGTTATACAAGTAGCAGGTGTTATCTAGTAATGGTTATACAAGTAGCAGGTGTATCTAGTAATGGTTATACAAGTAGCAGGTGCACCCAGTAATGGTTATACAAGTAGCAGGTGTTATCTAGTAATGGTTATACAAGTAGCAGGTGTATCTAGTAATGGTTATACAAGTTGCAGGTGTATCTAGTAATGGTTATACAAGTAGCAGGTGCACCTAGTAATGGCTATACAAGTAGCAAGTGTATCTAGTAATGGTTATACAAGTAGCAGGTGTATCAAGTAATGGTTATACAAGTAGCAGGTGTATCAAGTAATGGTTTTACAAGTAGCAAGTGTATCTAGTAATGGTTATACAAGTAGCAGGTGTATCAAGTAATGGTTATACAAGTAGCAGGTGTATCAAGTAATGGTTATACAAGTAGCAAGTGTATCAAGTAATGGTTATACAAGTAGCAAGTGTATCAAGTAATGGTTATACAAGTAGCAAGTGTATCTAGTAATAGTTATGCAAGTAGCAGGTGTATCTAGTAATAGTTATGCAAGTAGCAGGTGCACCTAGTAATGTTTATACAAGAGGCAGGTGCACCCAGTAATGGTTATACAAGTAGCAAGTGCACCTAGATGTGGTTATACAAGTAGCAGGTGCACCAAGTAAGGGTTGTATGCAATGTGAAAAAGTAGGGATATAAGTAGGGCTACTTTTGAGAAAAAAAAGTAGGGAAAAAACTGGGGGACAATATGAATATTTTATAAATTAAAAGAGTATGAAATTTATGTAAATTACAGAACACAAAACCTTTACATACCTTCATAAACTTGAAAAATGGCATGCCATTAGTCACATACTTGTCATATCATTAGGTTGCCTCAATGATCTTACAGTTTATGTACCCACATTGGTTAAGACACAATGTCTTTGGCCACACAATTTCAAATAAACACTGCTGAAGACACTATAAATTGTAATTAATTGTACCTAGATTACATTACTGTAAATGCAAATAGGCAATATTTAAACAGTTGCCATTAGAACAAACAGTTTAACCATTTCTATTTTCCAAAACTTCATCAAAATTGACAAAAGTTGAAAAGATTGACATTCAGATTCAAATTATCCATTAAAAGCACGTAGTTGTAAAGTTGATGTTATTCTTTTTATAACATTAGTAACCCCTATGGTTTCGAATAGATGACCAATTTTGGTGTGAAGACATCTGTGCATGTGCTCTCATGTCCATTAATATGGTGAGGTTTATTACAATATATCTTTACAATGTTTTGGGAATATCAAAGTTATTGATGTTTTAGAAGCTATAAAGATTGAATTGCTTGTTCTAGTACCAGCTGATTAAATATCTGTATAATTTTAATAATGCAATGTAAGTACTCGTAACAGCTTAAATAAATTACAACATATAGTGTCTGCTCCACAATACATAGATAAACAATGCTCCACATCACAGACACTATAACTGAATTTACTTTGTCATGGCCTGCCATGCTGAATATATTTAATCTTCAACATAAAATTTAAAGAAAGTAGGTATAGTACGGTCATTTTGGAAAAAGTTGGAAACAAACTATGACAAAAAAATAGGAAAAGTAGAAGTAGAAAACACTAGGGTTGCTAAAATGACTGCATTGCATAGCAGGTGCTTTTAGCAAATTGGCAAAATTTGGTTGGCCAGAGAAATTCATTGTGATGGTTTGGCAATTCCATGCTGCCATGATCGCTCATGTTGTGGACAATGACAAATCATCTGAACTGTTCCCAGTCACCAATGGAGTCAAGCAAGGTTGTGTGTTGGTCCCAATCCTCTTTAGTATGATGTTCTCTGCCATGTTCACTGATGCCTTTCATGACTATGACACTGAATCAATATCAGACACTGGACTGACAGCAAGATCTTCAATCTGTGGAGACTACAGGTGAAGATGAAGTTACAGTAAGTGACTATTTGGGACCTCCTACTAGCTGATGACTATTCCCTGAATGCCAAATCTGAGTCTGACATGTATCACAGTATGGACCATTTCCCTTCAGCTTGTTACAATTTCAGTCTCACAATCAGTATCAAGAAGACAGACATGAACCTACCATCAGTGTAAATGGCCAAACCCTCCTGGCAGTGGACATGTTCATATATCTTAGCAGCACATTTCTTATCTCACATGTAGTCTACATCAATGTTTAAATAAAAAGCCAGAATTCCTAAATCAAGATACCTTTGGCAGACTATGCACAAGAATGCAAGAGCACAAAGGCATCGGTCTACAAACAAAACTTAGGGTCAACAAAGCCATTGCGCTGCTGACCATGCTGTATGCTTGCAAATCCTGGATGGTGTTCACATGGGCTTCCAGAGGAAACCAATGAGGATAAGATTATAGGAGTTCCAGACATAATGTTCTCAATGGGCAAGAATTCCAGGCAAGCACACTCCACTGAAGAAATCACAGTTGAGACAAGCAAGTCATGTCACCAGGATGTCAGAAGAGCAACTAAGAAAGATTTTCTGTGGTGAGCAAGGATGGAAAGTGATTTCAGGGTGGTCAGAAGAAATGTTTCAACAATCCTGAGGTCATCCTTGAGACATTTCAACACTGACCCTGAATCTTGGGAAGATCTTGAACAGGATTGCTCACTTGGTGCAGACTCATCTATACTGAAGCTAAAGAATCTGAACTGAGGAGAACTGCAGAGGCAGTCAATAACCTGAGCAGAATAAATCTCAGAACTGCACAACATCCTCTATTGATCAAGTAAACCCAAACGGTGTCTCCTGTCAAGTGTGCCACAGACAGATCAGAGAACAAATTGGTCTGATCACTCACACAGGGAAACCAAACCAGTTAGTTATGTCATGGTTATCTTCAAATCTGAAGGATGAAAAACAACAAATACATGGCAACTAGTAATTATTGTATGCACAGCAGGTGATTCAAGTAATGGTTGTGTACATAGTAGGTTCATCTGGCAATGGTATGCACAGGAGGTGCATCTGGTAATGGTATGCACAGGAGGTACATCTGGTAATGGTATGCACAGGAGGTGTATCTGGTAATGATATGCATAGCAGATGCATCTAGTAATTGTTGTATACCCAGCAGGTGATTCAAAAAATGTTTGTTATGCTTAGTAGGTGCAACTAGTAATTGTTATACAATACCCAATACACCCATATATAAAATGAAACAACTTGAAAAAGCATAGACCCTGATATGCCCTCTTATAATGGACCAGCAAGTAATGCATGATTAGAACCAAATCATACAAGAGAATGAAACCTAAGGTATTGACAGTGCATCCTACAGTGCAGTAGCCTGTCTGCCTATGTTGACACTTTTTACAGTGTATTAGCCTGTATTAGTCTGTTTGATACAGCCTGACTACCCATACTGACTGGTGTATTAGCCTGTTTGACTGCCCATATTGACTGGTGTATTAGCCTGTCTGCCTATGTTGACACTTTTTACAGTGTATTAGCCTGTATTAGTCTGTTTGATACAGCCTGACTACCCATACTGACTGGTGTATTAGCCTGTTTGACTGCCCATACTGACTGGTGTATTAGCCTGTCTGATGCAGGCTGGCTGCCCATATTGATAGTGTTTGTATGATGTATTAGCCTGTCTGATGCAGGCTGGTTGCCCATATTGATAGTGTTTGTATGATGTATTAGCCTGTCTGATGCAGGCTCACTGCCCATACTCAGACCTGTGACCTTGAGAAGAATGAAAATCAGGATGCCAAAGGAAAAAAATCAGGATTTGGAGAGAAAAAATTCAGGATCAGTGTTTGTGACCATATACTTACAAAACCTTTACAAAGGAATTGACATCTCCACTGTCCTATGCTACTGACTTAACATAAAAATGTATTCTCCAGTCATACTGTGAAAATAGATCATTTTTCATTTTCATCTTTTATACTGATATTCAGTGTTAATTCACTTAACACACTAAATATCAGCATAGAAGATGAAAATGGCAAAAAAATAATAGATTTTCATGGTATGACCATAGTGTATTCCTTGTGGAATGTCTGCATCACTATTGCTCTCTTTGCACAGCTATCATGAATCGAAAAGTACTTTTTATTGAAAAAAAAATTGGCATTTTTAAAAATCGGGATTTGGAACGAAAACTCACAAAATCATGAGTTTCAGATTTTTTTTTTAAATTCGGGATAAGTGGCAGATCTGCCATATTGTTACTGTTTCTATGGTGTATTACCCTGTCTGATGCAGTCTGACTGCACATAAAAACTAAAACCATGTGAAATGTCCATGACAAATTTAAAAATTTTCATGCTTATTTGGGCTGTATCATAAGTACATACTAGGGTATGTACATTATGCAATTTTTACATTTTAAATTTAAATATTCTTTTCCTTTGTTATCATCATTCTTCTATGCATCTGGTTGTTCACAGGGGAGGAATAGTCAATAACCAAAATGACCAAGTCTAATAAAAGTAACGATGTGCTTTCTGTAGGCAAACTAATGTAATGGCAAGGGTCAGCACTACAGTCCATACATTTCATGAAAGGTTAACCCAGGGTGGCAGACAAGTAAAATTTAGAGAATACATTGCCTAATGACACTCACTGTTAGAGTGACTTCTGTAAATAATTAAGCCATTAAAAAAATTTTACTCACCAAACTGCATCTAACAACAAACCATTCCCAACAGTCTCTTACTAATTTCTTAAGTTCTAAAACACTACATAGAGGCCTTACTTTAGTTCCTCGTTAAAATTCATAGGAAATAAGCACAAACCTTTGATTCAATCTACCCCATGACATCTCACCACAGATGACCTTCAACTCCTACTTTGATTCAATCTACCCCATGACATCTCACCACAGATGACCTTCAACTCCTACTTTGATTCAATCTACCCCATGACATCTCACCACAGATGACCTTCAACTCCTACTTTGATTCAATCTACCCCATGACATCTCACCACAGATGACCTTCAACTCCTACTTTGATTCAATCTACCCCATGACATCTCACCACAGATGACCTTCAACTCCTACTTCAGCTACATATTCATTTTTATTGTTGATAAAATTTTCAAATCTGATAGTGCTGATGACATCGAATTTATAACTTACCTTTCAGAAATGCAAAATTAAAGCTACTACATTGGTCAACTAAAGCCAATAAGTATCTAAGGTATATGCAGCTAATTAGGTCTTATAGCATGACAACTTCCTTACATAGTGGACTAACATTTTTGCAGTGCTAAACCTGTTCCTGTCTCATTTCCTAATGGATAAGTTTGTGGGGGCTTTCATCCTCTTTCTCTCCCAACGTAATCAGTCATTGTTCTGTCCTTGTACAAAGTTTTCACTGCTGAGACATAACTAGCCAGTTCTCATCAGATATGGCCAGGTCATGTGCAATCGTGGAAATTCAAACTGGATATATGGCCATGTACAATTGTGGAAATTCAAGTATGACTACACAAATATATCCGAACCTGTACCTACAGGTCAATAACAATTAAATTAAGACATGCGGGCTTTGCCTTATGTACATTCATAATAAGGGGCTAATGTCAAAATAAGAAGCCCATTATAGCCAAAGCGGTTTTCTTGAACAAGGGCATGTTATTTTGGGAGTCCAGTGTACACCTAGCAGAGGTCTCAGAGGGCTCTGAATATCAAGTATCTTGTACCCCTGGTCTTAAGATAATGGGTTATGCTCTGAAAATAGCATAGCCCTTGGACCAGGACCTGTCTAAATCTTGCAAGGGCTATTATTATAAATAGTTATATATGGTGTACATTAACTCTTCTGTGTAAGCAGACTTTAACAGGGCAAAGTAGGCTTTCACAGAGCAAGTAAACTTTAACAGGGCAAGTTAACTTTAACATGGTCAAGTGATTTTTGTCCTTTGTAAGAGAACAATTTTTCAGAGCGATGATTCCAAATGGGCAAACTGGAGATCCAGGTTTGAGCAAACAGTGGGCTGAAAATAATTACATACTAGGTTAAAGACATAGCTGTGTTCGAATGAAACTTTCTGTCCACATTTTGTTAGTCTATGAATTTCATTAAGATGTCAATTTGGTTATTTTCTAACGTCTTCTGTATCTGAAGTGCTTATTGTAACTTTAAAACTTTTGTTCTGCATTCCACTGTTATACAAAACTGTATTTTCTTTTCTTTTCTAAAATGACCAATTGCAGAGAATATGCATATACATGATGCAAAGCCTTCAGTCAGGTCCACATGGCACATAACAGATTGATTCACATTAAATGCAGATTATTTCATTCAAGCTTGGAAACATAGTGAACAGCTGGTAAATTAGGATCATACTGAATCTCAGTCAGCTGCACAGCCCCTGTTGGCAGGTGGTTGATGGATATTGGTAAAGTTTCTCCATCGGAGGTCTCAATCTGAGTCACAACCTGCGTGTGAGCACCTACACTGTCTGTAATGTGAAATTCTACAGTTTGTGTCCCTTCGCCATTTGCTAGCTGTATCACCTCACCCTGAGTTGGAAGATCTGACAAGACAATAGATTTTAGTTCATTTGAGTTTTCTGACTGTTCTGCATTGCTTTGTTCTTGGTAATCTGATAGTCGGAGTTTTCTTCCTGGCCGCATTCCTACATTGTGCTGCTTAAAATAATGCTCCTTAAGTTTGTCATATCGTGTTGTAGAAAAGTTGCATTGCTCACATTTGTACGGACGTTCATTGGTATGCAATAGCATGTGACGCTTCATGTTTTTGATGAGAGAGAAAGACTGGCCACAAATCTCACACTGGTGGGGCTTTTCATGTGTATGTGTAAGCATATGGTACTTCAGATTTTGTCGTTTTGTAGCTTGGAATGAACATCCAGGAACACCGCACTTGAAAGTCTCCCCCGTGTGAATGAGTCGATGAGCTTTAAGCTGACTCCGATGGGCCGTGGAAAATCCACATACATCACACAAATGATCTTTAGTTGTTTTGTGCGTGATCATGTGATTTTTTAGGGCATGCTTCCACTTGAAGCCAGCACTGCACAAATTGCACACAAATGGCTTGTCTTTAGAATGCTTGGGAAGGTGCAGAGTTAACTGGGTCTTCGTTTTAAAAGACATATCACACATATCGCAAAAATATGGATTAGGACTTCTATGTCTACTGAGGTGCTCCCTAAATTTTTCTGCATCATCCACTGTCATACCACAATAACTGCATCTGTTTTCAGCATGCAAGTGATCTCTTTTATGAATTGTTAACAGCTTCATCCTTGCTGTGGAGAAACTACACTTGTCACAGGTATATCTGCCACCACCATGCTCTCCTTTACGATGACGACGGTATAGAACAATATTGTCACACGTATAGCTGCACTCCTGACATTCAAAATGAGACCTTGAGGATTCATCATCTTGTTTGTCAGGTTCAGACTTCACACTTCCCTCACTTTCCTGGTCTTCAGTTACTTCTTCATACCCCTCCTCTTCTTCTTCCTCTTTTATATAAATACTCTCCTTTATCATAGCGGCATATGATCTGCTCTTCTTACCCTTTAACCGTGCACTTTTTCTTATGGGTAACAGTGTTGTTTCTTTGGTTTCATTTTCATGTTTCACTACTTCATTAATATGTTTTGCCTGCACCGACCCTTTAGAGGGAACTGGATTTTCTGAGTATTCAAATTTTTCCACTTTTGGAGAAATCTGTAAACCTTCGACAGGAGGCTTGGAAACATCTGCTTTATTTCCAGAATCAGTCTCTTCAATCTTTGGAACTTTAACTGAACTTTCAATTGATGCATTTTGTCGTGGAGGCCTCCCCCTTTTCCTTTTTGATATACATTGTTTCTTTAAAAGATTTTCATTTTTCACCCTCTTGAGACTATTTTCTTGTGTTTTCATGGCAGAAAGTCTAACAGGAAGAGACAACTCTTCCTTCAATTTGTCCTTATCATCCTCTGTGAGGGTGTTTGGTGAATCCTGAGTTCTGTCTCCAGTCTGGGTTGCTGTGTCTATCATTTTGACTTTCTGTGTGAGACTATTAGTATTAATACCAATATCTGCTTTATCTATTATTCCTGGAGATCCCTTTTGGAACTGTTCACAAAAATCTGTAAATGAAGAAAAATGCTTATGTAATGATTCAGATCATAAAATAAATGCATTGTACACTACTTGCACAAAGTAAAATATTTATAACTACTTCCACAAAGTAATCTTTTTGTGACTATTTTCATGATACTTAGCCGGGATAACTTATTAACATTGATAAATGAAAAAAAAAAAAAATCAACCTTCTATTTATATACATGTTGTGAGTTAAAGCTCCTTCCAAGAAATGAATCATTCTTTCTTGCAAGAAAAAAGGGGGTGGGGGGTGGGGGGGTGGGTAAAATTTGTAAAAATCTCTGCAAAATTATTGTTTATCATAACATATAAGTCTGTACGTAATTTATTTTGATAATATGTGATCCACTATTTTGCAGGTAAAAGCTGAGATCCATGTTACAGTAATACTTTCATTTATTATGGCCTATTAGTGCCATGAAAACAAAAATGTCTGTATACTTTACAGGTAATAGCTTATGCCTTTAGCTGGTGTTAGTTATCCAACAGCTGAGTTTATCTGACATTTTCTCATGTGACAAACTTAGTCAGAATAATGAAATGATCTGTAAACACATCCTATTTTTTAAAGCTAACAATAAACAAGGCCAGGGCCTACATGTCAAGTCCATGAAAAACAAGGCCAGGGCCTACATGTCAAGTCCATGACAAAAACATAGCTATAAAATGTGTGACCTCATCCTAAGGTCACAAGGTTGAGCAATGATATTGAAGAATGTTTATCTTAGCTTTATAATGATTCCTCTAATGCATTTACAAATCCATTAAGAGGCAATGAAAATTTATAAGCAAATGAAAACATTAACCAAAACTTAATTCCAAATTTCTAAGATTGTGATTTTCACCCCAAGGTCAATGAAAAATGCATGTTGCAAAATGAATTGCTTTAGTTTCAAAATGATGCATCCCATTTATGAAGAAAATTCATCAAAGGATTTAAGAAAAATAAGCACACGAAAAGCTAACCAATACTTTAATGCAAATTTTCCATGGCTAAGAACTTGACACCAAGGTGAAAGGGGGAGCTGTTAACAATGTATAATGAACATTCTTAGCTTCACAATGATTCATCTAAAGTATGAAGAAAATCGATCAAAGAATTCCAGAAATATAAGCAATGAAATGTTTAATGCAAATTTTCTGACTGTGACCTTAACCCCAAGGTGAAAAGGACAAGAATGCACATCACCAAATTTGTCTTACTCATAATGACTTGTTTAAGGAATAAAGAAAATCCATTAATGGGTTAAGTAAATATAAGCAAATGAAGTGAACTTTAACCAAAACATTAAGAAAATCTTTGTATGAATAAGACCTTGACCTTTAGGTAAAAGGACAGAGTGTGCATGCCATGAAATGAATTAACTTCATAATGAGCTCTGTTAAGAATGATGAGAATCTATGATGGGGTTTAGGAAATATATGGCAAATATGTTGAGAATCTATAATGGGGTTTAGGAAATAGCAAGTACAATGAGAATCTATGATGGGGTATAGGAAATATATGTCAAGGATGATAAGAATCTATGAAGGAGTTTAGGAAATAGATGTCAAGTACAATGAGAATCTATGATGGGGTTTAGGAAATATATGTCAAGGATGATGAGAATCTATGAAGGAGTTTAGGAAATAGATGTCAAGTACAATGAGAATCTATGATGGGGTTTAGGAAATATATGTCAAGTATGATGAGAATCTATGATGGGGTTTAGGAAATATATGTCAAGGATGGTGAGAATCTATGATGAGGTTTAGGAAATATATCAAGTACAATGAGAATCTATGATGGAGTTTAGTAAATATATGTCAAGTATGATGAAAATCTATGATGGGGTTTAGGAAATATATCAAGTATGATGAGAGTCTATGATGGGGTTTAGGAAATATATGTCAAGGATGATGAGAATCTATGATGGGGTTTAGGAAATATATGTCAAGTATGATGAGAATCTATGATGGGGTTTAGGGAATGTATGTCAAGTACAATGAGAATCTATGATGGGGTTTAGGAAATATATGTCAAATACAATGAGAATCTATGATGGGGTTTAGGAAATACATGTCAAGTATGATGAGAATCTATGATGGGGTTTAGGAAATATATGTCAAGTATGATGAGAATCTATGATGGGGTTTAGGAAATATATGTCAAGTATGATGAGAATCTATGATGGGGTTTAGGAGATATATGTCAAGTATGATGAGAATCTATGATGGGGTTTAGGAAATATATGTCAAGTATGATGAGAATCTATGATAGGGTTTAGGAAATATATGTCAAATGACTTTAAAGTTAATGAGTGGAATGGAAAGAGTGATGGTAAACTGAAATTCTGAGCCATAACATTGGCTATAAAGACTCCAAATATGGTACATGACACAAGTGTGGCAAACAAAAACTGCTGCTAAGTCAATGACACAAGTAAATAATTAGACCGGATTTATTTTTATCCAGACAAAATGAAACACACAAATAATATATTCAGACCTGATTAATTCTCATCAAGACAAAGTCAAAACTCAAGAAAATAATTAGACCTGGTTTATGAAGACAAAGTAAGTCAAACATACAAGTAAATAATTAGACTCGATTTATTCTTATAAAGACAAAGTTAAGTCGAACACAAAAGTAAATAATTAGATTCGATTTATTCTTATAAAGACAAAGGTCTCATTGATATTCAGCATCTAGATACAGAAGTCATATAAGATGTTTTCAGTCGTTTTTGAAAAACAAATATTGGTCCTAATTTTCAACATCGTTATACTTTCCAATAAAAAACTGTGTAAAACTGTACTATCCTTCACTTGTAAATGTCCTTAAGGTCTCTTCCCACAACCTTCCCAATATTTAATTATTCTAACTAGAAACAAAAACATTTATATAATAAACAATCATTAAAGGAAGCTGGCAGAGCATCAGAATAAAAAAAAAAAAAAAAGTTTATCTGGAAATTTGGTTCTTCCATTATGTTCAACAAAACACCATTACCTGGTGGGGGATACTGATATTTTGTGGAACAGAATGGAACTAGTTTATGCAAAGATATCCCTTTTTTATTACGTATTTACAGAAATATATGTGTATGCCAATCTGTGTGTAAGAACTGACAATGGTTGATGAGCATGTATGTCTTAATGAACATGGCTAAAAGTAGGTTGGCTAACTGGTCAGTTAGCTGGTTGTTTGGTGGGTGCCTATTTGATACAGATGTCAACCGACTGGTTCATCAAACAAACGAAAAAACTAAAAACTAATCAGCTTACTTAATTTCCATCACAATTAAAAGCATCCTGATTAGCAAACATGGTCTTGGATTGAGTATACACACACAAAGTGATGCAAACACTAAAAATAATTCTGGTTCTATTTGGTTCTGTGAAACATCAACAGCCCCTCCAGTAACAGTATTTTGTGGTACAGAATGAAACACTTCTAAATATTCAAAATACGAATGTCCTAAAGTTATTATTTAAATATGTGTTCTCATTATAAAAATTGTGAAGGTACAATACAGTGAGTGTAAAAACAACAGTAAAATGTTTCAAGTACAAGGATGAGATTTAATGAGATTCATTCACAGAGTCAGTTTTTAAAAATTCTTCAATTTTTCAGTCTTTTACAGTAGCTTTCATGTTAATAACATCCCCATGAGTGGAAACTCCCTTCTCAAAAGTCTGGAAAAAAGAAAACAAATGTGTTCAGCAACAGTCTAAGTGAGATTTGTAAGTAAATAATAATGTTACACCATAACTTTGAAATAAAATTTATATTTCAAGGAAATAATGTTACATCCTGACACTGAAATAAAATTTATACTTCAAGTAAATGATGGTTACACCATGACATTAAAATAAAATTTGTATTTCAAGTAAATAATGTTACGCCTTGACACTGAAATGAAATTTGCATCTCATGTAAATAATAATTCTACACCATTACACTAATATAAAATTTTGTGTTTCAAATGAATGTTACATCATGACACTGAAATAAAATTTGTATTTCATGTAAATACTGTAATTACACCATGACAGAAATAAAATTTGTATTTCATGTAAATAATTACACCATGACAATGAAATGAAATTTGCATTTCAAGTAAATAATGTTACACCATGACATTGAAATAAAATTTATATTTCAAGTAAATAATGTTACATCATGACACTGAAATAAAATGTTTATTTTAAGGTAATAATAATGCTAAGCCATAACACCGAAAGAAAACGTGTATTTCAAGTAAATAATAATGCTACACCATGACAATGTAATTTCTCCCTACACTGTTGATTGCATATGTTATGAAAAAATTGTTGCAAGGCAAACCTGCCAACTCTAACAAACTTACTCAGTATGGCTGTCAACATTTTTCTGGAAGCTGGACCAACTTTCAATAACGTATAACACAATATCATGTATTGCTATGGTCAACTTGGTAAACATGCATTTAAATAGTTCAATAATTTCATTTGCTGCAGTGATGGCAAAAAAAAGTCTGTAAAGTACACTGAGACCTTAATTACCTACAGCAGTTTCCCAACCCCATGGGGCTCAAAAGATTCCAGTCTTTTTCATCTTCAATATTTCTAGAAAATGCTCTGTAATCAACAGCTTGTTAATGCAGCTATATTGCATGAAAAATAATAGCAGTTTATGGGTTGTAAAGTTAAACAGGTTCACAAACTCCAGTGAGTCTAACATGAAATCCTGATCTGGATCAAATATGGACAAACAAGTCACATCCAGATTCAATCAAATTGCCAATATTATGAAGCATTGCCATTGCCAATATTATGAAGCATTGCCATTGCCAATATTATGAAGCATTGCCATTGCCAATGTTATGATGCATTGCCAATGTTTATGTGCATTCTTTAGAATTAAGGTACAATGTCACACCCTTGAAAGAACACTGATGTTGACGGATGCCTGAAGGATGACATATGCTGGGTCATAACAATGCAGAATCTTTTTCCATTTATTGTGCTGTATCTTCATCAAAATTCTTTCTTTTAATGGTATTTTTGTTATAATTAAATCAATTTTGTGTCAACAAAAAAAAATGTAAAATTTTTACCTGCATTTCATGAAGAGCTGCCATTCTCAGTGGACTGTTCCAAGATTGATTGACTTCATCTTCCTGACACAGGGAATATGAACAGAAGCAGCATGTAAACAACTATTAAGAGCTAATCTAAGTGTAATACAGTGATTTTAAAGTAAGATGAGAAACTTTGTACTTAGGCGGGGGAAACTGTACACTTTTGGTGCCTAACATAACAACAGCCCGTTCACTTCTTATGGTACCCAATCTTCTCTCATGTCTGGATCACTCCTATCTTGATGGTGTCCACGGTTAGGATCACTCCTGTCTTGATAGTATCCTGGGTCTGGATCACTCCCGTCTTGATGGTATCGAGGGTCTGGATCACTTCTGTCTTGATGGTATCCAGGGTCTGTATCACTCCTATCTTGATGATATCTAAGGTCTGGATCACTCGTCTTGATGGTATCCCAGGTCTGGATCACTCATCTTGATGGAGTCCGGGGTCTGGATCACTCCTGTCTTGATGGTATCCAGAGACTGGATCACTCCTGTCTTGAAAGTCTCTGCCCTCCCTGCATACCGCTCAAGCATCTTCAAGAAGTGGTTCAAGCTTTTTCCATCCTGGAGGAATCTACTGAAGGAAATAAAACAGAAGATATTGACAAAGTCATGTTAATTAAAAAAATGTTCTGGAGAAAATATTTTTCACAATATTCAAGATTTTCCAATTATTTTTCATTTTAGGATTGTTTGCTCAGTTAGATCTGATTAATGAGAAAGTCTCCTACCTAACATCAGAGGCGTAGCGAGGACATATGGCACCCACGGCAAGAACTAAAATTGTGCCCCTATCAAAGTGGCACCAACGGCAAGAACCATGGCAAGAACTAAAATTGCACCCAATCAAAGTTTTGAAAGCATAAAAAACTATGTTCTGTTCGCCGATTTTGCACCCCCCCATTCAAGTGGCACCCACGGCATGTGCGGTGTCTTGCCACACACTCGCTACGCCTCTGCCTAAGATACAATGTTAGCTCTTTTTACCTCCACTTCAGTAGTCTCATCTTACACTTCAGTAGTCTCATCCTGTACTTCTGATCAGCAGTCTCATCCTGTACTTCAGTAGTCTCATTCTGTACTTCAGTAGCCTTGCCCTACACTTCAGTAGTCTCATCCTGTACTTCAGTAGCCTTGCCCTACACTTCAGTAGTCTCATCCTGTACTTCAGTAGCCTTGCCCTACACTTCAGTAGTCTCATTCTGTACTTCAGCAGTCTCATCCTACACTTCAATAGTCTTGCCTACACTTCAGTAGTCTCATTTTGCATGATGGTAAAATTTTATGGTCTGGATAGGAGGTCCATCTATAACACTGCCAAATGTCTGCTTCCTGGATAATACATTGTTTGTTTATCTTGCTCTCTTCAAACATCCATCCTCATGTATTTGCCTACAAAAAAATGTACAGCTCGAGTTAGTAAAATAGCTCGCAGCATACTCCAGTCTCTGTTGATTAAAAATTTAACAAGTAATGCCTGAAGTACAAGAAATAAATAGAAGAAAATTTACACAGTTCCATATGTGGTACGTAGTTGGTGGTAGAAGACATTTTATGGCTGCCTCCGACACCAGGTCACTGATTTCTTCTCCCTTAGTAGTGCCTGAGTGAGATTCAATTTTAAATATGTGCTCCTTGAAAAGCTTAGGTTTCTATGCGTGTATTGTTTTTATCAAGTTTGATCAAGATCTCCCTTACCATTTGGACACTCTTTCTTGATATTCCCTAAGGAAATAAAGAACAATGGACATAACTGAATACATTTTTTAACTCAAAATTTCCCCATTTGTTCCAGTTTCAAATTCATGAAAAGACAAGATTCTGATGTCTATGAAATAAATAAAGTTAAGACAGTATGTAAATAAACAAATATTTATATAAATTTTCAAAATAAAAATTTTCATGTTCTTCTCTTGTAATTAGTGAAAAGAGAACAAGGTTCTAATGTCCATGAAATACATAAATAACCAATATTAATAAATCTTGAACAAATAAATAAATATAAATTTTCCATTTCTTTTACTTTACGATACTTCACAAATTTACTAAACATTTGCCAGTTTTGTCATCTTATGGGAAGACGGATGGCTAAAATTCAATGAAAACATTTCTCTCAATTTCTGCATTAAAAAAATGTCAATATCAGTAACATAGTAAAAAGCTAGCTTTACAAGGATACTATCTCAAGTTACCAAGGATACCGTCTCAAGTTACCAAGCATACTATGCCTCAAGTTACCAAGGATACTATATCTCAAGTTATCAAGGATACTATATCTCAAGTTACCAAGGATACTATATCTCAAGTTATCAAGGATACTGTCTCAAGTTACCAAGGATACTATATCTCAAGTTACCACAGATACTGTCTCAAGTTACCAAGGATACTGTCTCAAGTTACCAAGGATACTATGTCTCAAGTTACCAAGGATACTATATCTCAAGTCACAGAAAATTGCTACATTCCATTCACAAGGATACCATGTCTCGTGTTACATGAAAATTGCTTCATTTATTCACAAAGATACTGTGTCTCAATTTCATGAAAATTACTTCAATTCTTTCACAAGGATACTGTGTCTCATGTTACATGAAAACTGCTTCATTCCATTCATAAGGATACTGTGTCTCAAGTTAACAAGGATACTATGTCTCAAGTTAAAAAGGATAACTATGTCCCTAGTTACATGAAAATTGCTTCATTCCATTCACAAGGATACCATGTCTCAAGTCACATGAAAACTGATTCATTCCATTCATGTTCAATACACAGCTTTTAAACTTTATAGCATGAACTTTTCAGGCATTGTTTTAACAGTGTAACCTCAAACACTTTTATCTGAAAAATCAGCTTTTATTGTAGATTATGTCACAATTTTTAACTCTACTGGTCACAGATCAGAACAGCTTATGTGATGACCTGTCATTCATCCATAGTCAGTCATCTGAGTTGTAATCACTATTTCTAACCTATTGGTAGGATTGCTATGAAACTTTACTGAGGCATACATCCCAAATTTGAGTTGGTCCTAAATGACAATGGTGCCCCTTGGAAATATATTATGACCATCATGGCAGTCATCTTTAAAATCTTGTTATTGCCTCTCCAATGTCCATACATCCCCAGACAGCTGTTTCTAATAACCTTTTGATGAATTTCAAGGACTTCTGAAAGTATTCAAGGACCTCTAAGTCTTCAAGGACTTGCAAAAATATTTAATTAGAACATTCTCCATATACTACAACAAAAATGGATAAAAAAAAACCATAACTAATTATCACACCTCCACAGCAAAATGGATAAAAAAACCATAACTAATTATCACACCACCACAGCAAAGGATTTTCACTGAATATGGTAACCATCCATACCATGCATCAATCCAGTTGTATCCCATTTTTTAAATTATTATTTATTATTTTGGGAAAACATATAACCAGCTAAAAATCTGAATCTAAAAAGTCATGTATTTTATTCATTTTTAACATCATTCTGAACAATTAAAGGTATCTGAGGAAAAAAAATC
The DNA here is from genome assembly GCA_016617855.1 of Megalonaias nervosa. Lineage (NCBI taxonomy): Eukaryota > Metazoa > Mollusca > Bivalvia > Unionida > Unionidae > Megalonaias > Megalonaias nervosa. The sequence goes on from JAECUM010001385.1 coordinate 160,851, forward strand.
ATGCTTTTATAACAAAAACAAATTCAAGGACATTTCAATGATAAAATAAGCTACAAAATTCCATGTTTCTGACAGCAACCCCTCAAATTCAACAATTTTTAAGGATGCATGAACCATGTACTCCTCTGAAACAGATGGTCATACTGACATGGGTTTTTGACTAAAAGGCCTCTTATGATGTCAAGTTGGTCCTAAATGAACAAAGTGTTGATTTGACATTCAATATGACTACTATGGCAGCCATCTTGAAAATCTTATCATTACTCCTTGAATAATCAATAAAGTTGCTATGGTGGCCATCTTCAAATCGTTTTATTGCTACTCTTCCTGAACTAATGGTCATATTGAAATGGGGTCTTCAATATGTATTTAATAGGAAGTAAAACTAATTTTAATGATGTAATACTTGCCTGTTGCTATTGCATGGCTATTCTTTTCTGGATGCAAAATATCCTCAACCATAAGTTGAGAATTTGCCCTTCCAGTGAATGGATGCAAGGGACTGGTGTTTATAGTCCCTCAAATCCTGACATGCCATGGATGCAATGAACCCTCTGATGAGAGTCAATGCCTCCAGGGGAGCAGCCTCAGAAGGTTCTTGCTGTGATCCACTAAGCCTTCTGATGTGTCCAGAGCAACATCTGTGCTGAGGTGGGGCTCAGTTGATAAAGTCATGCACAAGGATAATGCATGCCTGGATGTTTTTACCAATGCTTCCAACAAGTGATGAAGGACAAACAGCCACAGAGATTCCTCAGGCTGCTGAAAAGATTTTGGCATGTGATGCTACCACTACCAGTGACCTAGCCTTTTGTTCCAAAGCTTCCAGTGTTGAAACAGGATAGTGAGCCCAGGTCCCCATGGAAATACCCACTTATGCTGCTTTGGCATCCACTATGGTAAATTTAAGGGACCAGGAAGGAGTGCGAACCCTGTAGCAAGCTGCAGAGAACAACAATCTCAATGTAGAGTGAGGACAGACCACCCCTTACATTCTCTAGCAAAGTCCTGGCCCTTACTAAGCCTTTCAGAAAGCTCCTTAATCATAACCAAGTAAGGAAAACAACAAGAGATCTTGTCGAGTGTAAGCCCCAGAAAGTTTCTGCATGCTGGAATGAATTTTAGTGTCATCTCAGCCTGAAGGCATAGGATAATGATCGCCGAATAAAAGATGGTAAACCTTGTTATACACTTTGTAAAAATTTCCAGATCTCTTCCTCCTCTACCACAATGATTAATGATCAGAGTATTCAGGGGACCCAGTGGGAGAGGGTGCCACATTGGAGTATTCAGGCGGCCCAGTGGGAGAGGGTGCCACATTGGAGTATTCAGGCGGCCCAGTGGGAGAGGGTGCCACATCTAAGTGTTCAGTATCAAGATAGTGCATATTGACAAGGGCTGAAAGGATTTCATCCTGCTCTCATCCTAGGAGGCAGGAGTATGTGACCAAATCTCTCTCTGGTGCTGGGGATACTATGGGAAGGTAAGAGGGACCTCGACCCATACCTCCTCATGTGCAACTAAGGGACTTGTCCACAGTAGCAGACTCAGCAGGTGGTGAGAGTGACTTCTTACCATCCTTGAGTTCTGGGGGGAAGAAGGTCTGCCCCCTGCCTCCTTGGTGATCCATAGACTGCATCAATGACCTCTTTACCACATGGCCAAGGACCTGAAGTTCATGGCTGCATGCAGGGAACAGGCCAATCACTTCCCTGCAGTGGAAGGTACAACATCGTATAAGGATTCAGAGGGATTATAGGAAAAGGGGAGAGGGATGCCAATACGATCCTATTCCCTAGTCTGGCATCTGCATGCCAATTCCCTATCAAAAGAGGGATGAAAATATAGTCTGGAGAGTGGTGGGACTGGACTGGATCCCTATCCCCATACTGTACAGGCTCCAGTGGCTTGTGCAAGGAGTGCCTGGTCACCGACCAATGACCAGCAGGTGACTCTGATCTGTAGGAATAGCCTTCCCCAGATCTGACAGACTGTGATCACAGCTCACCCAATACTGGGATGGCTTGACCTCATCCCCGATAGCAGGCCCTGAGGACTGAAAGGGCAAGGTGTACCAAAAAGGCTGCTGCTCCACCTTCATGGGGGTGGTTGGGGGGGGAGGCATGAATGACTCTCAGCCAGCACTGAGCTGTGGGAGTGACTACAGCATGCTGCACCTCCCTTGAGTGGGTGGAGGACATAATATACTCTCTGCCCTATGGGAGAGAAAATGCTGCTCCTTCCTCACAGGAGGGAACAACTCACATTAGGCCCAAGTGGAAAAAAGAGTGCTGTTCCTCCCATGCAGGAAAGCATGACTTGCTCCCTGACCTACGGGACTGGGTAGGGGACTGCTCCTCTCTAACGTGACATCAAGACTCTCCACCCACTTCTTACCTGTCTTGGGAGGGGACCCACTAACCCAAAGCATCTCTGAAGAGACCTTGGTAATCCTTCTCTGAGACCTGAGGGACTCAGAGAAGGAAACCCCCAAAAATTCAGAGGAAGATGAGGAAGGAAGCTTTTTCCTACTTTATTATGTCCGTCTTCAACAGAATCCCATAGGCTGCAAAAGGGAAAATCATCTATCTTCTTGCATCCTGTAAAAGATAGGCATCTGGGCTGGTCATCCCAAGGGGCTTTCCTGTGGTCATACTTGCTTAAGCCCTGCTTTGACATTATTGCAAGAAAATGGTGAAACAAGATTTACCAAAAACTTCTATGTAAAAATGTGATGTATTTGCATGGACAAAGTCGACACTAAATTAAAACAGCAGTAACTCATCTTTTCTACATGTTGTCTTAAAGAATTAAAACAACCATTGATATTTTAATGCAAAAAAGGTTAGTAATGTGAAGATGAGTACTGAAGATTAAAGAAATAAAAACAATGCAATAAAATACAGTAGAAGATAAATCAAATATGATATCTACCAAGCTTATTCATGAACTGGAGATGAACAAAATAATACATCAACCAGGCCTATACAAGAACTAGAGATGATTATGATGTCAACCAGGCTTATACAAGAACTAGAGATGATTATGATGTCAACCAGGCCTATACAAGAATTAGAGATGATTAAAATATGATGTCAACCAGGCTTATACAAGAACTAGCAGTGATTAAAATATGTCAACCAGGCTTATACAAGAACTAGAGATGATAAAAGTATGATGTCAACTAGGCTTATACAAGAACTAGAGATGATTAAAATATGTCAACCAGGCTTATACAAGAACTAGAGATGATAAAAGTATGATGTCAACTAGGCTTATACAAGGACTAGCAGTGATTAAAATATGATGTCAACCAGGCTTATACAAGAACTAGAGATGATAAAAGTATGATGTCAACCAGGCTTATAGAAGAACTAGCAGTGATTAAAATATGTCAACAGGCTTATACAAGAACTAGAGGTGATTAAAATATGATGTCAACCAGCCTTATACAAGAACTAGAGATGATAAAAGTATTATGTCAACCAGGCTTATACAAGAACTAGAGATGATTAAAATATGATGTCAGCCAGGCTTATACAAGAACTAGAGATGATAAAAGTATGATGTCAACCAGGCTTATACAAGAACTAGAGATGATTAAAATATGATGTCAACCAGGCTTATACAAGAACTAGAGATGATAAAAGTATGATGTCAACCAGGCTTATACAAGAACTAGAGATGATTAAAATATGATGTCAGCCAGGCTTATACAAGAACTAGAGATGATTAAAATATGATGTCAACCAGGCTTATACAAGAACTAGAGATGATAAAAATATGATGTCAACCAGACATATACAAGAACTAGAGATGATAAAAATATGATGTCAACCAGACATATACAAGAACTAAAGATGATTAAAATATGATGTCAACCAGACATATACAAGAACTAGAGATGATAAAAATATGATGTCCACCAGACATATACAAGAACTAGAGATGATAAAAATATGATGTCAACCTGACATATACAAGAACTAGAGATGATAAAAATATGATGTCAACTAGGCTTATACAAGAACTAGAGATGATAAAAATATGATGTCAACCAGACATATACAAGAACTAGAGATGATAAAAATATGTGTCAACCAGGCTTATACAAGAACTAGAGATGATTAAAATATGATGTCAACCAGGCTTATACAAGAACTAGAGATGATAAAAGTATGATGTCAACCAGGCTTATACAAGAACTAGAGATGATTAAAATATGATGTCAACCAGGCTTATACAAGAACTAGCAGTGATTAAAATATGTCAACCAGGCTTATACAAGAACTAGAGATGATTAAAATATGATGTCAACCAGGCTTATACAAGAACTAGAGATGATTAAAATATGATGTCAACCAGACATATACAAGAACTAGAGATGATAAAAATATGATGTCAACCAGACATATACAAGAACTAAAGATGATAAAAATACGATGTCAACCAGACATATACAAGAACTAGAGATGATAAAAATATGATGTCAACCAGACATATACAAGAACTAAAGATGATAAAAATATGTCAACCAGACATATACAAGAACTAGAGATGATAAAAATATGATGTCAACTAGGCTTATACAAGAACTAGAGATGATAAAAATATGATGTCAACCAGACATATACAAGAACTAGAGATGATAAAAATATGATGTCAACTAGACATATACAAGAACTAGAGATGATAAAAGTATGATGTCAACCTGACATATACAAGAACATGAGATGATAAAAATATGATGTCGTCTAGACATATACAAGAACTAGAGATGATAAAAATGATGTCAACTAGACATATACAAGAACTAGAGATGATAAAAATATGTCAACTAGTCATATACAAGAACTAGAGATGATAAAAATATGATGTCAACCAGGCTTATACAAGAACTAGAGATGATTAAAATATGCTGTCAACCAGGCTTATACAAAGAACTAGAGATGATTAAAATATGATGTCAACCAGGCTTATACAAGAACTAGAGATGATTAAAATATGATGTCAACCAGGCTTATACAAGAACTAGAGATGATTAAAATATGATGTCAACCAGGCTTATACAAGAACTAGAGATGATTAAAATATGATGTCAACCAGGCTTATACAAAGAACTAGAGATGAATTATCTAGTTTGGTAGAATTGCTAATAATAAAGATAATGAGGAATACTATCCTATACTAAGTTCTAGAATGAACTGGTATTATATCACTGAACACACAACATAAAGGGAAAAACTGGTGTGTAACATGCTTTTCTGAGATTAAAAATTGCACAAGCCACATTAAAAGTAATATGAATTCTGATGATTTGTTACTGTATTAAAACAATAAAACACAATCAAAATGTGTCTGCAGACCGAATTCAGGAAGAACAGGATTCCTACCAGAGTTAAAAAAAGGAATAAATTAATTTTCAAACACAATAATAGTTATGCTAACACCAGAAATAATGTGAATAAGTTGAGAGAAAGACAATTGCAAAGAGTAAATATGCTTGATCTATGGTTAATTCCATAGAATAAAAATATGCACATAAAGAAAATGACTTAAAGCAAAGGCAACTCTTCTCTTTTCAGCAGTAACGTCTGTGACTGGAAAAAGAATGAAGGATTGTGCACATGGGAAAGGTATCTATGGATTGGACTGGAAATGGCACCAACCTACAGTGTAACCTACAACATGGCTGGCAAATCTTGTTATTGATGCTTGTCTTAAATGGGTGGCCACAGTAACAAGGAGTTTTCACTAAAAGACTGGGAATGACGTTTAGTTGGTCCTAATGATGCAGATCTAACATCCAATATGGCCACCTTGGTGGCCATCCTATAAAATGCTTGCTACTTCTGATGAATATGAAATAGTAAAATAATATCAAAACATCATCATCTTTATCGGATTTGATCATTTTTTCAACTTGTCAGTACCTTTAAAGTTTATAAATAAAGTAGAATTACTTGATTTTATTTAATAAATTAGAACTTTGATGGTACATATCTCTAAACAATCATTATTTGAGATCAGTTTCTTTTTCAATACTGATGTTATGATTGGATTTGTTCCCCACTGGAGTTTTTTAATGGTTGTTTGAAATATTTATTCTATCTGTTGACAAATTTTGATTAATGCACTTGAATTTAAAATAATTTATTTGGTTATGTATGCCTTCTTTGCTTTTCAGTGTCTTTTTCCATCAACATATTTTATCCTTAGCCTCAAAATAAGTTATAATCAATGAGATAGTCAATGTGAATTAATGTCTTTATTCATTTAATTTGTATTTATAAACTGTAGCCATTTCATTGCCATACCAACCCCCTTATAAGTAGGCATGATCCAAGTCACTGCCATACCAACCCCCTTATAAGTAGGCATGATCCAAGTCAGTACTGGTATCATTTTAACTTAGAACCATCTAAATATTCTGGCCAAACCCCATGTCAATATGACACAGTAGCGATAACAAGATTTTGAAGACACCATTTTCATTAGGCCCTACTAGATATCACACCATTTTCATTAGGCCCTACTAGATATCACAACAGTTTCATTAGGCCCTACTAGATATCACACCATTTTCATTAGGTCCTACTAGATATCAACAGTTTCATTAGGCCCTACTAGATATCACACCATTTTCATTAGGCCCTACTAGATATCACAACAGTTTCATTAGACCCTACTAGATATCACAACATTTTCATTAGGCCCTACTAGATATCACAACATTTTCATTAGGCCCTACTAGATATCACTAGAAGACTTCTGGTGAAAACCCCATGCTGGTATGTCTTTCCAAGATTTTCAACATGACTGCCATGGCAACCATATTGGATTTCAGACCAACATCATTTTTATTAAAGATTACAAGACATCATAGGAACTCTTTCTTGAAAACCCCATGCTGATAAGACCATCTATTTAGGATGAGTGATGACATGATTTTCAAGATGACCAATATCACAGCCATATTTGACATCTGAGCAACATTTTCATTCTGGACCAACTAGATCTTGAGATGAATGTGTGTATAAAGTTTCATACCAATCCTCATCTTAGATGAGGATAAGTAGTGAAAACAATCTTGTCCTAACTGATGGAGGGATGTCCAACAACAGATATCGGGCCGTCCCAGAAAGTTTTACTGGTCTAAGACCATTTGAAATAATAATTGCTTTTTTTTTAATTCACTTATTTTTTTTCCTTAATTTTACTCATCTAAAAGAAAAATGCAATGACATAACAACAAAAATGTCATGTAACACTTGTACACGACCCCCTTCTCTACTATATATCAGATATATCAGTGTAATACAGTGCTATAGCCAAATACCCTACCACCACCCCTCAGTGTCCTCTATTACTCTCCATATCAGCGTAATTCAGTGCTACAGTCAAATACCCCACCACCACCCCTCAGTGTCCTCTATTACTCTCCATATCAGTGTAATACAGTGCTATAGCCAAATACCCTACCACCACCCCTCAGTATCCTCTATTACTCTCCATATCAGTGTAATACAGTGCTATAGCCAAATACCCTACCACCACCCCTCAGTATCCATCTATTACTCTCCATATCAGTGTAATACAGTGCTATAGCCAAATACCCTACCACCACCCCTCAGTGTCCATCTATTACTCTCCATATCAGTGTAATACAGTGCTATAGCCAAATACCCCACCACCACCCCTCAGTGTCCATCTATTACTCTCCATATCAGTGTAATACAGCGCTATAGCCAAATACCCCACCACTACCCCTCAGTGTCCATCTATTACTCTCCATATCAGTGTAATACAGTGCTATAGCCAAATACCCCACCACCACCCCTCAGTGTCCATCTATTACTCTCCACATCACTAAAGCACCTTTCCCCTCCTATAATTTTATGTTTATTTAATGAACAACAAAAACACATAAATGTGCATTTGTCTCTTTTGCTTCCAAAAAGACGATATTATAAATTTCATTATCAACATAAAGTCACTTCATAACAAAAAATGCCTGTCATCCAAAATAGTGCCCCTTTCACAAACTGTCTCCCCTTTTCCCTTCCCATTATAAGAAATTCAAAGCTGAAGCACTGCAAGATGATACTTACCACCATCACCTTTTCTCCCATATGAAAACTCTGTATTCCATTTGTCATCAAATCCATATAAACAGGAGGCTGGAACTCCGAATTATGTTGTCTCTTGATCTTTTCATGCCTTTTTTTCAATATTATCACACCATTGATGACAAACAAGGTGCAAACTGTCTTCAATTAGCCACTTCCTATATCCAACAGGATTTTTTTATGATAATCTGAACACAAGATCTTTTCCATGCATAATATATGCTTGTTTTGTTTTTGAGTGAATCAGAAATAAAAAGAAATAAATAATTAAAACAGCAA
>JAECUM010001386.1:0-48036 GCA_016617855.1 Megalonaias nervosa
TATATATATATATATATATATATCAGATAAGTCGTCAAAGAGTAGGTTTTATTTTCACCAGCAAAGCCTGGGCCTCTGATGGGGTAGGCGGTCCTTCTCGGTTCTCCTTGTTTTTCTGTGCAATATGCATGTAATGAGGGTGGTGGGCGGGCATACTGCTGGAGAGTTGAGCTGAATATAGCTTTTACATGGAGGAGGAGCAAAGTATAAGTTCAGCCACCCTTTCTGCAAGCGAGCCGAAAGGGGAATGGAAGGCCGCACTCCCACCCTCAATCATCGTTCAGTTCGCCCTCCCTGATGATGGCGAACATAGTCGCAACCTCACGGTGTAAGTTTAAGCAAGTGTTTAAGGAGCAGTACAACAGACCCCATCAAGGTGATCCCTACAATAGTAAGATAGTCTGACTGAATTGTGTTTGAACTTGTATCTTGTATCCGATATAGACTATAACACTTTAGCGAACTGCCCCGTCCATACGAAGTCTGTACAATGCCCTTGTGCAGCAATGTGGTTGTCCTGTGCCCTTTGGGCCGTCATCTTCGCCCCGGGCGCCATTGACCCGTAGTGCGCCACCGAAAAACACATATCTGTTTAAAGTCTAAGTACTGCAACGAAATAAAAGATCAAACTATATTGAATAAAATTATAAAATTATAAGTTACCTATTTAAGTAGTGTTTTGATTGATACAAGTACAAATCTTTAAAAATAGATTTATTTATTCAAGGTCATTTGAATGATAGATTCCTAAAACCGTCATGTATATTCAGTACTCTCGGCAACTTTGACATAGGAGAGAAATGTTTTTGTCAGATACGTCACATCAAGTTTTTTGCGTTATACTCATTCTCTGCATGAGTGTTCTGTGATAATAAAAAAATACATATTAGTAATGGGAGTAACGGCTTTCCAGTTTTGTATCTGTTTTAAATAGACTTCATTTTTCTCGAGTACACAATCTGTTTTATTGCCGAAAATTAATTGCTTTGATCTATCTTCCATCAGATTTTTCTGGTCATCGATGCAGTAACGGTACACTTTTTTTATAGTTTGATATAATGTTACTGTCTTGTTTTCTCTGCGTATTAAGGTTAATGCATATAAAACTGGATCTAAGTTCTTTGCCGGGTGATTAGACGTCAATATGTGTTACTAGATGAATATGGTAAAACAGGCTGAACAGTAGGCAGTTACAATTTCCTTATAGAAATCGGTGGATATATATATATATATATATATATATATATATATATATATATATATATATATATATATATATATATATATGTGTGTGTGTGTGTGTGTGTGTGTGTGTGTGTGTGTGTGGTCTCACGGCTGAATAAGATAATATATGAATGTGTACAGAGTAATTCTGTACTCGTAAATCTAGCATTATCTCATTAATTGTTTCAAGCTCCTGCCGTCTTCCATGGCTACCAGATAAGAGCGGTCGCCTGTGTTGCAATAAATTTGCCGTTAAGTCAATCCATGTTCATTTATGGATTACGTACAACTTTCAGTATCAAACAGTGTAACTAAATATAAGAACATTATATTTCCTGAATTAAAGTTTCAGCGCACATAAAATCTAGATTGAAGTGTTAGATTTGCCTATATATGTCGAAATACACCGCTACCTTATGAAGTTAACGATTTATTCAGTATGTAACATTTGCCATCTATGTCGAAATACGCCGCTACCCTATGAAGTTAACGATTTATTCAGTATGTTACATTTGCCATCTATGTCGAAATACGCCAATACCTTATGAAGTAAACCGTTTATTCACCTGTATTACCATTTAAACATTTTGTTCGATGAGTCAGGCACTATAATCATGGAACAGATCCTAGGAGGCTTGCATAGTAATTGAGATTCTCCTAAGTGTTCTTATTATGTAACCTCTGTCCCATAACCGCTGCTCTATGTCGTACTCAAACTATAAATATCAAAAAGTCAGCAATTAATTTACAAGTATCCACATCAGCAATTCGCTGACAATAAACAACATTTGATAAGAATAGGGCTGCAATGCTTTATCAGATATATTTGTTCAAAAACTGTGTGTGTGTGTGTGTGTGTGTGTGTGTGTGTGTAAAGCTTATATAACAGACTCGATATCGTTTGAAATCTTAATCTATAACAATCTACTACCGCTTTCTGCGTTGTGGATTTTGTTTGGGTTTTTTTTCTAGATGAGAGCTTGTATATTCTTTAGGTTCTAACCTAAAGTCCAATATGAATAACCTTTCACCTGCAAATGCCACTGCAAATGTGTATTACTATATCAGTCCTTAATGCATGTTGCTAGGACTGTGGCCCCAACATAAGAATATTGAAAAACAGAGGCCCTGCATTGTCATTAAACATAATTCTACCGAGCATGAAATAGGTTTTGTGCCTGTGCATATAAATAAAGACACGAGTCACAAGTAGAGACTTTATGATTTTCAGATTTCACATTACCTTACGTCTGTATAGTAGGTGAAGAACTTGAATAAACATAACTGACAATGTAACAGTGTGGACAGCTGTAAATACATTATTACTCATATTATCCATCCAAATTTTTATACATGAATCTGCTACCATCATTCCTTTCAATATAATGTATCGACTCGCTTATAAGTCAACTCCAACAGCAAAACTGCACATATCCAGATCGGCAGTTTGTTAGGAGTAATCAGTACAAAAACAACATAAACCCTAATATGCAGAAGCATTAATCGACAGCAGACCAGTGCGTATGCTGTTTGCGGTTGGACCCGACTTGTAGATAGCGGCACCAATGGCACTTCGTGTACCAGCACACAACTTCACATTTATATTTAATATTCGGAAATTAACGACTGCATACCTGTGAGTTAAGCTAATGTTGATCTGTTACCATTATGCTTTGTCTGAGTAGGTCAGATTAATAAACTCTTATTTCAGGCTTATTCAATCGGAAGTGTCCATAAAACACTATCTATACGTGCTGTTATGTAATTCCTTGTTAGAGGAAAACTGAAAGTTTATGTACTTATCTGTTACCCTTCGTATACATTATTAGGTACAATACATATAAGATATTGCAAACATGGTACTTTGCATTATGAAATCTCTTTAAAGAATAGTTAAGAGTAACGATGAAAAAATTATCACGCATGCATACTGTTATGTATATTTCCTTTGTATTGTGTGCTTGACCATGGTCCATGATTAAGGATATAGCTTTAGTGCGTACCTGATTTGATTCATTATTAAACAGATGTTTACCTTGGTTTGAGTTCAAGACCTAGCCTTAATTATGAGCTTAGAAGATTCTAGAAGCTAACTTGTTTACATTTTGTGGTAATTTTCCATTAAGAAGATTGATTTTTTCTTCTTCAGACAAAGCTGTTGCGACATACGTTAGATGGGAATGTATTTAGGGTTGAGATCAACACGATTATTCATTTATCCTTTAATATCAGCTTGTATAAGTATTTACTGTTGTGCTCAGATATAATTTGAGAGGAATCATTTATTAAAACTTCATTGGAATTACAAAATTACATCAATACTACTGGTTCATCAGCACATTCAAGATTGGAATTCATTCAAAACAGCACTGGAATTCATTCAGAACAATCTATAGTTTTGGACTTGTGATTAAACTTTTAGTAATATTTGCGATTTAATTCACAATACTGTAAGTTCCTCTTAAATTTTCACTTTGTATACTAGGGAAATATATTATGTGTGTTTGTGTGTGTGATTTGGATTTTTAACGTAGCTGTAACAGTATTAGTCATATCGCTACGTTATCTGCTGTGTGACAGTTTACAGTGCCGTAGACATGTAGCATCATGCCCCACCTAGTCACCTTCCTGACACCTGGCCTACCAGTCCTAACACTTACCTCTTAATGCTGAACTCCAAGCGAGGCAGCTGCTAATACTATTTTTTATAAGTATTTGGCATGACTCGGATGGGTTCGAACCTGCGACCTCCCACATCCCAGGCGGATACTCTAACCACTTATGCCACTGGAGCGGTCTATATTATTTGTTGAATTTCACTTAAATTGTTGGTTTTGCTTTTTCTATTACTTAATTTAAGACCATAGAGTCGTAACAATACATACAAAAATATACCTACACATTTAGTTTAATATGCACAAATCTTTGTCAATATTCAGAGAATACAACTATTACCATGGCTGTTTATGTCTTCAACCTTTAACGCTACGTTACCCTCAAGCATAAATTTTGCATTTGTATATTACAATGATAGCAGAGAGTAAACTGTATAATTGTTATCAGTGCTTTATGCAATACCAGAAAACCTAAAAACAAGTGTTCTACCTACAAGTCATGCGACTGCGTTCATAATATCTGATGACAATGGGCTTCTTTGATAGAAATGATTCTAATAATGTCCACTCACACTGTGAGTTAAATTGTCGTTACTTTAGTCGTTACAGTCATTGAAATTATATGTCATTATCCATTTACAATGTTTACAAACTATTCATTCACTTCAAAAGCATTCCATTTAACCACATTAAAAGGGAAGTGCTTGTCGGGGATGAAAGTTCATGAACAAATTTTTCATTAGAGTTAAGGCAAACAGTCGGAAAATCTACTGTTTGCTTTGGAGCAGACATTTAATTCCACCTGTAAAGTTTGAATAAAGTATTTTATGAGAGGGCACTTGTTGAATTTGGAACACTCTTCAATATTGCAGGTACAAATAAAATTAAATTCACCCTTCTTGTCGTTCTGCTTTTATCAGGAAGCAACATCTAACGCTGACTTTATTGAGACCATCAACAAATTCATGCTGAGTATTTATTCCGTACTATCACGACAATTCATCGCGTGACATTGTAATGAGAGGGACGGGGGAAAAGAAAACAGATGAAAAAAAGTCTCTCCGTCTGGAATGCATAAGTTGACGACCGTGTTTATGCATCAAAGACGAAACCGTGTGTGATCAGATATTAGAACAGGATGAAACAAATATGCTTTGCCAATTTAAACTCAGTTGTGGTCTAAGCAGCTTTAACATGCACATCGATAAAATCTTAACATGAGTGCTCGTTCCAAATGCAGGGTATTAAATCGAACTTTTGCAAGAGAAAAAAAAATTAAATTAATCAGCGAGCTTGGAACTTTTAATTGAAATGAGCGCAAATATAGAATTATATTAACAAAATTATAAAAAATTTTCATTTCAATAAAATAAATTTCAAGCACAAGTTGGGTGCCTCAGACATTTTACCTTTGCCTTGGCGTCATTCTTAACGTAATGATGATTTTATATTCTGCACAAGATGAAATGTATAAGGATATTTTCCTTTCCTACGTTAATACCGAATACATTTCGTAGTGTGGTACAAAACATTTGATATTGAAACGAGTGATGAATGAGATGTAATATGTCAAGGTAATGCAGCTTCTGTGTATAGCTCAAGCTCTCTGAATGATGATTTTTCTTGCTATATCATTCATATAGGATAACACAATCAAATGTTGCATTGCATGATGGGAAATGTATTTTCACAGACGAAAAATTAGGATATACTTTTCAAATGCGAAATTATTGTTATTAAAATATATTAAAATTTTTCACCAATATTTTGTTGTATTTCATACTTTTGTATATAATAAAATACAGGTTTTGAACCTAGATAATATGGAAGTTATGTGATGGAGCAGTTTAAATATTCGAGAATCTTCTAGAACTTCGAACAAATGAGATGAAGAGCTGTGGTGACTCGTCCAGTATTCTCAGCTTAATATGCACCAAACTCAAGCTCAAGAAGCTAACTGCGTAGAAATCTCGATAGTATATGGCATTAATTTGGATTAGATAACGATCACTTACTCTCATGGCTAATTTAAATTTATATCAACTAGACGCAATTACTTTATTGTATCTGATTTTTGGATTTGAGCTCGAACTGGAGTTTTGTGCTCAAAATGCATCCAATATATATACAACGTTTTGTGTATTTCATCAATTGCATTAGTAAAGTAATTAGTATACACATTTCAATGTCGTCATCATTCATTTAATTGAAGAATAATTAAACCTTAAACCAGGATCATTCCAGTGAAGCATTTTTGTTTTGTAGTTAAATGTAACAGGAATGAGATGTTTATTTATGATGAAAATTAACGGTGACTGAATCTTCGACGCTCTTGGTCAACTTTACTTCACCTCTCAGACTAAGCTATAACAGAAAACACTATCCTACTGATGGACACAAAGTTCAACGGCGGATATAACAAGATGATATCGTCCCTCAGTAGATGCGATCGAAGCATGGATTTTCAACAAGTAATCACAAATGATTTCTTTTGTCAACTAATATGACATAATTGCACGGATTTCGTCAACAAGTATGATTAGTGAATAAAATTATTAACAAATATGACCCTTGTAGTGCTCACCAACATGTATGATGATACATTGGGTTGTCACACACATAATGCCATTTACTTTTTAGGTTCGATACCTAATACAATAAAGAATAAAATATTACTTTTCACATATCTTTATAGCTGAAGATTGCTTCTGTAAAGTGGACAACTTCCTGACAAGTCGTGTATTGTGACGATCCAGAGAGAATTTGTACTAAAAGTAATATGGTCGTGGTCAAATCCACGACCAGTGAAATCGTGATAAATGGGTCCCCTACTGCCAGCTCTTTGTGCGTGAAGTCAGTATTTCGAAATAGCCAAGGCTAAAAGATCATGCATCCCAGGTAACGATGTAAGCTGCAACGAAACCCGTCTACATTGTGTGTGTCCGTATGTATGTATGTATGTATGTATGTATGTATGTATGTATGTATGTGTGTATGTGTGTGTGTATGTATGTATGCATGTATGTATGTATGTATGTATGTATGTATGTATTTTCGTACAGTCAATTCCAAGGTACTAATAATGATCCATTTTTTCGTACAAGTTTTTTATCGTTTTTTTATACATTCATATTAAAAGTTAAGATTCTAATTTAAATACTTGAGATCATGAAAAAATTCCAGGTTTAATGAAAAAGTCGTGATCATTATACCTTGCCAATACAATGAGATTAAAATCTCTGCTTTTTGTAATATTTTCATCGGGAATCTATGCCAAAATCAAGAGGATCTTAAATGTATATGTTATGCTGCATGTGTTACATAGTTTGATTTTGGAAAGGAATTTTCTGCAAGAATCGACATCTCAATAACGAGGCTTCATCATGATTAATACAGTATATCCATCCTAAACCAGAAGCTAAAATGTCAGTTAGACATTCAGAGTTCTTTTGGAAATTAAAACATATATCACATCTTTGACAAAGTACGTTCGTTTAATACTGTGTGATATCAGTTAATTGGATAAATCCTATCTTTTTACAACTTTATCGACTTTTCTCACATCCCAATCTACACTTAACATTGTCAGAAAATAAATAAATGTCTCCCCCGAATTAACCGTTAGCATTCACTATGGAGTAAACATTTATGAATAGTCTGGTACTTTATAATAAGGGTAGAAGTGTAAATCTTTTGAACAATTTTTGTCATTGATTAGTAATTTTTTGTAGTAAACAATATCCTTTAATGATTCTGTCTCTGTGCATCAACTATTTTATCACAAATTGACGAACAGTCATATATTGTTCAAAATCGCCATTAACATTCGCCGCGCATATACTGATATAATTCATACTCCCGATGAGACTTGTCTTTGTCTTGCTTCAATCGCAGGGAGAATTTGAATTGAAACATTTTAGTAATATTAATACATGGACAATATTAACAAAATCAAAAACCAATAAAACAAGTACGACATATCCTGTTCATGGTGTATTCATCAATAACTCGATATTTTTGGATATCACACTGCTGCATTTCATGTTGTTTTCAAAGCCAAATGCAAAAAAGTTTTTAAAAAACAACATGTGATACAATGACTGTCAATGACATATTCACAACAACAACAACAACATTCAAAGATAAGAGCAAGAAGCTTTTTGAAAAGAGATCACAATTCCCATTGATCGCCTAATCATGTTTTTAAGGATGCAGTTAGAATTTATAGCTTTTTTCGTCGATTGTAATACTGTTGAACAAATATGTTATAAGTTATTATGAATGAAATGTGCGACTTTTATCGTTTACCTTGGAATAACATGCGTGATCGTTGTTTACGATGCATTGAAAGACAACAATTTCGAAAGTGTATTGAAGAAGTAATTAAAGTGATCGTACGTAGAATGAACCGTCTCTAATCTAAGCACACTGCCTAAGGTTATCAATCCAACAACCTACTCTATTCGTCTTCATATTATTGTATGAAGACATATGCCCTATTTAGCTCTATCTTCACAAACTGCTCTCTTATTAAACAACCGCCCTACTGCAAAGACTGCTTTATACCGGGGTCAGATTCGCACCATGTTGTCAGCTCAGTTATTTTTTTCCGAAAAACAGATCAACGTTCAGAATTGCAGTGCTAGAACTGCTGACAACTATCTTAAAATGTATATATTTTTCGCTTCCTTTTCAGAATCCGTTGTAAAATGAGTTTGAAGCAGGAGCAGACTTTCTGCGCGAAAGTAGCTGTTTTCAGCTTGACCTGGCAGATGTTCTTTGAGAGCCGAGAGCTCCACCTGGAGAGCAAGTGCTACCTTCAGGTATCTAAGCAGACAAACTCATTTCCAAATTTTAAGAGTTTCTGTCTACAGTAAGGCATTATTACAGGTGTATGTAGTATAGAATAGCGCCCTGAACGTATTTAGATATTCTGAAATGGGAAATGTTAATAAACATATTTTCAGACTGGAATTACCTGATAGGTACTAAAAAGAACATTTCTGTATGATAATAGAAAACAGTTCTATTTCTCATGCTATTATTCCTGGGTTCGTTTCAATTTTCATTCAACATAGAAAATCACAAATTAATTTTCAAAGTTCTTCCTTGTAACTGAAGACAAAACATATTTATTCATTGCATACTGATATTTTAAAATCATAACAAACTTCATGAAAGAAATAAACAAAACATTTTGTTGAGAAAAATATTTAACACGGTTTTGTATATTCAATTGCTTTTACAATGTTAAGATTAATTGTAAACATATGCTCATTAATCTAATGGTTGGCCTTTTCCTATTTATTAACACATCTTTATAAGAAACTGTAGTAAAATTATATATTCCATCAAGTATGTCAGTTGTGACAGTGATGGTTGAGAATTTGTTTTAGCATTTTTTGTCGATGCTTGAAATTTAACGTATAGCAACGACCATGGCTGGCATCTACTATCCTGAATCATGCATCATACTTTCTGTTCCAAATGCGTTATCTGGAACATCATCCTGCACGTGGAAACTTGCGACAAGTTGCTCCAATGTCTCGCTTTTTCTCCGTGCTCTGTGAAGACGCGCATCACGTGCTCGTCGAAATCTATTCAAATATTCGTCATAGTCCTCCTTCGTAAGAATTAATCTGCCATCTGGAGTCACACCCCCTATTTCCATGCTCACCATTGGCTTTGTCGACACGCTCAACTCCGATAAGGAATTCAACCTTTCCATGAATTTTGGTTTTTCTTTCAAATCTATAATTTCTGTCTTTGGTATATGCTTTACAAACTGTGTTTCAAAAGCGTACTCTTTTCCATCACCTTCTCTCCTTTTCGGTTCATTTTTCATTTTCGTCTTTACTGTTCTAGGCAGTGTCATAGGTTTTACAATATTATAAAATTCCGCACTTTGTACATCAGAATCAAACACGTCTGAATTTAAATTTAGTCTGATTTCTGTTTGGTTCCTCTTTGATATCATTTCGTTTGTTGTATCAATGGAATACTTAAGACAATCCTTGTTTGCTCTCGGACCTGAATTCGGATTTTCTGCAAGAGTTTCTTCGTTTGTCCCATGGTAAAGTTTCAATACACTTCTATGAATTTCTCTCGTGTGTTTTCCCTCCGTACCAAAATCAGTTTTGATCTTGTTCCTTTGCTTGACCCGCTCTGCCATTTTTTGCAAGAAAAGAACCCGCTTTGTTTCATATCCAGAGAAAAAAGATTTTTCGGCAATTTCGATGGCTCTTATTTTCTTTCTGTGATTTCGCATCAGCTCGATCTGAACTTGATTTAACTTTCTTGAACGCATTACTTCGAACAGGTCTCGCTCTTTCAAGAAAGTGTCTCCTAACTTAGCCGGACTTAATCGCGACATCGTCATTTGTTTTCATACATTCCCATGTAATTACATTGCTTATGACATACAGAACTTCATATAACTTTCCGTCATATCATTTATGATCATTAGCTGAAACTGTGATTCCATTTTTGCACAAGTCACACATTTTAAGTGCGTTTGGTTTCCTTGTAACTTTGTCAGATAATGCTAGCCTTGTGCCACTTGTACTCGCCTGACAGACTTTGCAGTCATACTTATCCAGTTTATGTGTGATAATGTGACCCGATTGGTGAATTTACAAAGTAAATCCATGGGCAAATAAAGTACTTGAAATTTCCATTGACAATAAAACAACTGTAGATACGTCCACTTTCAATACTTTAAGTCATTGATTTCCTCACTTGACACTTTTGATCTGTACTATTTGCCAAACAAATATTCTCCATTATTACTGTCTCATTTATTGAAGAGACATTTTTATGGGTCATGCTCACAAATATTTATGAAACGCCATGGCGTCCTTGGAAAATGTCAATATGATGCTTGTGATCACTCAGTGTAAAATTGATTGAAGCAAATGTTTAATAAGGCTGACGTCATTCACACAGTATGCTTGATTTTAATTCTATCAAAACAGTGGCTTTTGCTGTTAAATATTGAATGACTTAAAAAAAAATTAAAGCAGCAAATCGAACTGGTATTGTATAACAATTGTCAAGTCTGATTCGATAGAGCCTTAATGTCCTCGTCATGACCAGTTAAATAAAGATGCGACTGTGGTATTAATATCGCTCCGAATTAAGACCGTGTCCAAACAAAAGATAAACTGGTGTTGCTATGGATATAAAAGTCGTTTAAAAAGTCCTCCATCAGTTTTATCGTAAAACACATCAAGCATCCTTTATCAGTAAAACATCAATACGATGTAAACAAATGAGTAAAAAATGAAAATGGTTGATCTGGGTATTTTGTGAAGCATTTAATTGATGTGAGATGTCACTTAGCAGGCGCCGAAAAGGTTTGACAGCAGCTGCAAAATGGTCGATCGATGCATGTTTCGACGGGCTGGCTAGGTGGCTGTATCTACAGTCTCTGCATTCGTTGAAATCATTCAGACAACATTAAAAATCATTGTAAATGAGTTTGAAAACAAATGATTAATATGAAGAATGATGTTAATGGTAGCAATGTCAATAACTGTATGGGAAATATGAAATGTAACTTGTCAAAAATGTATGATGTGGTTTTGCTGTGTGCTCTGCGCCAACCAAGGACATTCAAAGGAAAATAGCTAAATCAAAAAGTGAAAAATGGTAAGTTTCGAAACATAATTGTTATTAATTTTATTGCTCAGCTAGGATATATATATATATATATATATATATATATATATATATATATATATATATATATATATATATATATATATATATATATATATATATAATTCCTGATCATAATCACCAAAGGTAAGTATTATTCTGAAACAATTTGATGGATCGAGCCATTGCATCGATTTTTTATATATTAGAATTGTTTGACTTTCCTAATGATGATTTGTTTTCTTTGTTGTTTTGCTAAATTAACATCTGCTTCCAGTCGAATGAATCTTTCAAACCCGATTAAGAAATACATAATAAATTTAATTAAATGTGTTTATGATCGGTCGAATTTTAGAGCTCTACTGTCGATTTGTACTAAGTGCAACAGTAGCTGCCTTCGTCACGTGTGAGTTGCTTAATTTTTTGGGGACCTGGTCCGTGCACCGAGGCATAGCTTTAACAAAACTCGTAAGAGTTAAACACAATAAGTGTGCCCATGCGAGAATCCTACAGTCAAATTACCTGTTCAAAAAACATTCCTACTTACGAGGAAGTTCTAATTTTGGTCGTAACCTTGCAAGTGCCCCTACTCCACATATCCACTCGTAATTCGGGAACTAAAACGGCAGCTTGACGATTAAAATGTCATTCAGTACGCCCTAAATCCAGTTAAATTCATATAGCTCCATGCAGTTTTAACATATTGTTTTATGAAGGATGATAAATTCCTTATTGAAATAGAAGTTTTAATATTCATTTAAGCCGACTATAACTAAGAATTACGGGTACTCGAAAACTGGGTAGTATCGATGTGAATTATGAATGACACGCTTTCGAATTGTAACAAATGGGTTGTAAATGCATAAATATCTCATGAAATCTTGTGCTTGGTTTTCAGGTTTATTTAACTTATCCGTAGAGTCATGACAGCTTTCACTTCCTTCTTAGTTGTAATTTCTCTTACGCTCGCAATGTCACTGGATTTCGAGCCCAGTATAAATTACTTCTTTCCCTTTTACCTGACATGCAACGTATCTTAAATAGTTTCACAGGATTACTGTGCTAACAATTTCTTTTCAGGAAAGTCTCTCTCTCTCTCTCTCTCTCTCTCTCCACACCCCCCCCCCCTTTAAAGTAAGTTATATAACTGGAATACTGCTTAGTTGGTCTTAACAAGAAATACTGTCATGGTCTATTGAAAAGAGTCCGATTTGTCCATTCAAGCATGGACCTGTAAGGCACATATAAGGACACCTTGTATGGTCAGTTGTCTGGAATAAGATAAATTGTACTCTGAAGCAAACCACACTTGAGCTAATGTAATCAAAGTGTACTCTGGAGTAAACCACACTTGGGCTAATGTAATCAAAGTGTACTCTGGAGTAAACCACACTTGGGCTAATGTAATCAAAGTGTACTCTGGAGCAAACAACACTTGAGCCAATGTAATCAAAGTGTACTCTGAGCAAACTACACTTGGGCGAGTGTAATACAGTTTTACTCTGGAGCAAACCACACTTGGGCTAATGTAGTAAAATTTTACTCTGGAGCAAACCACACGAGGGCCAATGTAATCAAATTATACACTTAGGAAAATGCAATCAAATTTCACAGTTCTGCTTTTGTGTTGTTAAGGATACAACAAGGTATTTTCATCAAATACGTGACACACTTGTCATCTATTCAATGTATCAGTACACCAATTGAGCATTTTTGTAGTAGTAGTAGTAGTTGTTGTTGTTGTTGCTGCTGCTGTTGTTGCTAATCATTAGTCTGACCTAAACCTGAATCCTAGTATCTGGAACTAACATACTTTGAATTTAAAGTGTACTATCTGACTGGCAAAGCAAGTTTAGATCGACATGGGAAAATCATGGCCTCTAAAGATTTTAAGCAGCAGAGAGGGTGGACCCTACAACTTTGTAGAGACCTTATTTTTTGAAATTAAGGGTTCCTACGAAGGCTGAAAAAAAGTTTTTGTCTTAATAATGAAAACTTCTCTAATTGACCAGATTTTTTCTGATTTTTTCACAATCTGGTCACTACGCGTATGTCGTCCACCCTCCCTGCTGCTGTAAATTAAACAGCCAGTATAGATATTATCAATAATGAGTATTGGAGAACCACACTCAGCTAAATTAGCTCGAGAGCGACTAGAGGCAATTAAAAAATATCTACCTGTTCGTGATTCTGTTAAGCAACAACTACAATCGCGTCAGGAGTCTCAGGTGGAATTTACAGAAGGTACAGAAAAATTATTTAAACCGATTGTCGAACCAACGAAGAAAATTGTTACAGCAACTGAGGCAACACAACGAGTTCTTGCAACATTGCCTGCTGATATTGCTGGTCGTATTCAAGTTGCTCAACCACCACCACAAGCACCACAAGCAGCTCAACCACAACCACAACCACAACCGCCAAGAACCAGAACTAAGATAATAGATAAATTTACACCCAATTATTTGATATTGCCGCGTTTGGATATTATGAAAGAAAAAAATATGTAAAACCAGAATATATTAAATCATTAAGCTCTGCCAATTGGATCAAGGATATATATCGCGTCGCTACTGGTATTCCAGAAATCAGATCTAATGAAGATATTGAAAAATTTAATGAATTTGATGAGATTGTACATAAATATATAAAAGAGACTAAACAGAGCAAACCAATATCACAACCACCACAATTTGAATTATCACAACCACCACAATTTGAATTATCACCACAAATACGAGATATACAACGACAAGAACTAGATATACAACAACCAGTACCACAACTGCAACCACTACTACAACAACACAAGATATCACAACGACAACAAAAGATACAACGACGACGAGAACAACGAAAAACGCCAAAAACATTTGAGCAATCACTTCGTGATTATCCAGAATCACCAAAGACGCCACCGAAACCAAGTAAAAAGAAACCACCGAAACCAAGTGAAGAGGAAGAAGAAAAAGAATTTCAAGACGATCCTGGCGCAACTGGAAGTGGTTTAGGAAGTGGTCTTATTACTTGTCCCAATAATGTCCTTGCTGATGTTGATCGACTAGAAATCCTCATTGGAGGAACACGAGCTGGTAATAATTCCCCAGAAATCATTAATGAAGCAGCTGATATTTGCAAACGATTATTTACAGGTGGTATCATGGATATTAATGTATATCGGTCTCTCATTAATGAAATCGCCGATGATTACCACAGTGATTAGATACAATTAGTGATAAAGCCATTTAATAACAAAATGATCGTGCATGGTACTCAACGTGGACCTACCATGGTCAGGGTAATAAACTCTCGATTACCGGTATACAAAACGACCTACGGAGATGGGTTAGGTGATGTTGTTCAGGTCTGTTTAGAAGAATAGCCCAAAAAGCAATACCGATTGCAAAGCAGCTAGGAATGAAAGCTATTGATGTTCTTCGTGAAAAAGGTATAGGCACTGTTGGTAATATTGCTAGCAAAGCATTCTCAGCAATCAAAGATAGACTATCAAGATTAATACGCAGACCACAAGCGACCCGACCTCAACCTGTGAAATTGGCTAGCACTGAAGTGATGCCAGCAAGCTTCAGTAAAATAATAAATCAAGTCGCTAATCAAAAACTAGCGGAGTTGGCTGATGTACCAATGTCGGAAAAGGAAAAAAATATAACCGCTAGTCTGATAGCAGGAAGTGGTCTTCGTGTTAGACGAAGACGATAATAATAAAGATGTTTAAGCGCATATCTGACCCCGCGTTTGACATGGATGCACCAGTTCTCAAGGATGAGTCTGTGCGCGATTATCAGTATTGTTCTTACGACGCACGAGAGTCAAATCAGCGTGGACGAATCGAACTACAGGTTCAGGATACAAGTAGGTATTTCTTACCCGCTGAGGCATTTATTGAAGTAGAAGGTAAAATTTATAAAGCGGATGATACTGAATACGATAATAATGTTGCTTTTGGTTTTGTTAATAATGGTATTATGGCGTTATTTGACAGCACTACGTACATGATTGATGGAAAAAATATTGAATCAATCCAGAAAGACGTTGACGTTGCTACAACAATATTGGGTCTAGCACGATACAGCGATGATTATTCAAGATCAGCTGGTCCATCAATGATGTTTGTAAAGGACACTTCTGATCACCCTAATAACACACAATATAATATAAGACGACCTAGAAACTTCGCCAACAACGCCGATGCTGATGTGTGGTCGGTGGTTCATGGTGTTAATCCAAATTTCAACTTAGGATTTACAACACGTAAATCAATGTTGAAAGATAGAAATTTTTCATGTGCAATTCCACTGTCACACATATTTGGATTTTGCAGAAATGTCAGAAAAGTCATTTTTGGAGCCAAACATACGGTTGTACTTGTGCGAAAAGGCGATGATAATGATGCAATGTGGCACGTTGAGGGAGCTGATGATGCTGCAACTAGAGCACTTCATGGTAAAGTTGTACTAACAAAACTTTCCCTGTGGATGCCAGTGATGACTCCAACAATATCTGAAGAAGATCGGTTACTATCTTTTATGAGTCAAGGTGGTAAATCAACGTTATCATGGTTAACGATGACCACAGATGTTGTTCAGAGCGCAATTAATGGTCTATTCACATGGCAAATAGCTTCTCAGCAAGGTGTTTCTGCACCAAGACATATATTTATTGCGCTTCAGGATAATACACGTGTAAGCAATCAAATAAAAAGTTTAATGATATTTGACAAACTTGGTGTTTCTGAAGTTTCATTAAGGATAAATGGACATCAAGAACCATCCGAGGATATATTACTGAATTTCGATCAAAATCATGTAGCACGTATATATCATCGTCTTATGTCGTTCATGGGACGTGATCAAAACATTGATACTGGTTTACAAATATCGCAGCTAGATTTTACAACGCTGTATCCGATTTATTACTTTTCACTAGAACATTTAGATTTAACCAGACAATCTGTTGTAGATATACATTTTCGAGCTCGCGTTAATAGAAACATTGTAGATATCCCTGATTACAGAGCAATCGCAGTTATACTCAGCGATAAATCGATGTTACTCGAAGGTGTTGGTGGACGAATGAGAGTTATTGATGCCCCAGTAGAAAATATGTAAAATATTTTCTAAACATGTAATTAGATCGTTCATAATATTATAAATGTCATATCATCACGTTAGTGTGAGTCTGACTCCTGGTCAGATTAAAAGGCTGCAATCAGCATCAAAAAATAACTGTGGAATAAAAATATCGCTAAAGCGAGAACAAATGACCGGTGCAAATAAACTATCGTTGACTGAGCGTCAGTTTAAAAACTTCAACGACGCTAAAAAATCAAATAAAGGCGTCAAACTTAATCTTTCTGCGGGCGCCATCAAAGACGTTGCTAAGACAGGTGGTATATTTCCACTTCTCGCAGCTATACCAGCTTTAATAGCAGCTGCAGCCCCAGCTGTTGCAAGAGCAGCTGCGCTAGATGCTGTTGGAACAGCTGCTGGAATGGCATTAAAGAAAGCAACCGGACAAGGAATCAAAAAAAAGGGAAAAGGTCTAAGACTACCAGGAACCCCGTATTCGTGGTACGGAAAGGGTCTAAGATTACCAGGGACCCAGTATTCGTGGTACGGAAAGGGTCTAAGACTTCCCGGGACAGTTTACTAATATCACCTATGTCCAATTTTGATTTACTTAATGCTGCTAAGCAACTAAAAATAAAAAAAAAAATCAGAGGTGTTTTTATGCGCGATCAACTACCTAAAATTGCTAGCGATTTAGAAACCGGTATCATTAATCTCGATAAAACTCTGGCCCAGGCACGCACTGGGTCGGATATGCAATTGCTCCACGTGGAATTATTTATTTCGATTCGTATGGATTAGCACCACCAAAAGAATTTTTAGAGTACGTTACCGGCGATATTCCAATCTGGTATTCAACGCTACCAACACAAAAATAACTGATCCTCCAATATGCGGTCGTGAAACCCTCGCTGTGCTTGATGCTGTATCAAAATCAACAGCACCACCTCATAAAGTCGTGCACGCGTTCACTACACTACGTCATAACACTTAAACAGATATCAGTAAATATAATGGTAGATATTTACGGAAGATCTACTCGCAAAGATCAGAAGAAGGTCGATTTATCTAAATATGCAACTCTTGATCAGCTCAGAAATGAAATCGATGATTTATTAAATATCACAAGTGTGGATCAAAATGAAGTCGTCGTTTTCCAGGACAAACAAGGACGATTAAAAACGAGTAACATACAACTACTAGATGTACTTGTACGAATTCCCAACGCGGTTGTTAATAATATCGTTACTTTTACTGATCAAGGTAAAATACAGGATTCCGGTAAATCGGTTAACGACTATGTTAAGAAAACTGGTGATGTATTTACCGGTGACATTATTATGTCAGGAAGAAAAATTACATATCTTGGAGATCCAATCGTAGATACAGACGCAGCAACAAAAAAATACGTCGATGATCAAGAATCCAAGTACGTGTCAGTGCGCGGTGGTATAATGCGTGCATTTCTCGACATGAATAATAATGGTATTAATAATCTCAGAACACCAGAAACAGATTTTGACGCCGCAACGAAGAAATACGTCGACGATAAGGAAATTCCAATAACGACTTCGTTAACGACAATCAATGATGGAATTGCTGCATTTAGAACTGATTATATTAATCATGTGCAAACGTTTCTAAATTTCCGTAGAAATATAAACAGATCTATTAACGAATTTTTTGGAACTCCACCAGTCGTTGACATAAAACTTACCGACATTAACACGAAAATCAACGATATTGTTAGTGGAATTCCTAATATCATTGAAAAAACGAATCTTATTAAAATTCCTCACAAGCAGATCTTCAACGTAGTATACACAGTAGCATCAGGATTAGGAGTATGGACACTGCAAGATAATAATCTCAAACACACCGCAGAAGTCACTGGTGTATACAGACTGTCCGTATTTAGTAGTGCAAAATTCAGTATATTTACTACATTTCCATGGCGTTATTCAAACGATACTTTTTCTGGAGTTGTATCCGTCATAATAAATAAAGATGCGGAAGAAACATTTCTGCTGGAAGCATCTGATAAAAAATTAACCAGAGCACTATACTGGTGGTGTTTGGAATTTGTGTGTGAAACTCCTCAATTAGTTATCTAGATAAATATAATGAATCAAGAGTCATTTATCGACGTTCAACGTCACAGATATACTCAAGTATGTGAGTGTCAAACCAAACTAAAAAATATCATCGACGATTATACGATAAAGGTAAAAAAATATCGGCGACGTATGGTTGTTATTGATATAATGGTATACTCGGTTTCTGCTGTTATTGCTGGAACTGGATTATTACTATCAACAATAACGATGACAGCGCCTGCAGTTGTAACAATTATAGTTTCAACGGCAACAACATGCGCAGGTATTTTCAGTATTATCGCTAAGAAAATATCTACGTGTACAAATGATAAACTAAACAAGTACATAATGAAATTGCACACAGCAACATCATCTTATTCTAAACTATCATCGTATCTTTCGGCGTATCTCAGCGATGGTAAAATATCCGATGAGGAGTTCGCAACGATAATGGAAACTTATCATGAGGCATTCAAAGTGGACTCTAATGATAAAGTGGAGGGTTGAATTTCCGCTCTATTAAATACGGAGTATTTTAAATAATGTCATCGTTAGAATTATTACAGCAGATCGTAGCTAATACAACGCCGTCAAAAACTACTATGATATCATTAAGTTCAACCAATCCTGAATTTAGCGTTAATTTTCCACTGCAATTCCAGCAAAGGAAATAGCGCTAGCACAATTACGAGTTTATCATAGTTGGCCAAATATCAGGTCAAAACCGTTTGGTGGACAACCAGCAAATAATTCACTGGTATTTGCAAATAAGAATAAACTGGATGGAACACCTGATTGGCAAGTTGTTGGAATTTCAACGGGCAGTTATCAAATAGACCAGATTAATGATGAGTTCCAACGCAGAATTAAATCTATCACAGGGGAAGAATCCAAAATAGCGATTACTGCTTACGAACCAACACTATCAGCGGTGATTGAAATAAATTCTCCTGATTACCTCGTAGATATTTATCAAAGTTCGATCAGATCAGTGTTAGGATGGCCTGAAGTCGCACCTGTTTATAATGGAGTTTCAGAGCCAACTAAAAATGAATTTAAAACGAGTGAAGAAAAATTCATTAAAAATCCAGAATATCGATATAAAGATTCATGGCGTTATATAGGATTTGAATTTGATCCAAACGACGATACATATTACTTTACCGATTTTGACGGTAAAAGGATCCACAAGATGACTAGATCAGCATTTAATGCGGTTATCGTAGACCCCAGGACGCGGCGTACTAGAGATATTGTTGATGAAGAATTTTTAAAAGAATTTTTAGATCTTTTTAAGCCTGAATACGATAAAACATTTAATGATTTAAGAAGTTTACTTATTTCATTATCTCAACATTATGACGATGGTGTAAAAAGTCAGATAATCGAGTCAATAAAACACTTAAATGGTATCTTATTCGATTTATACATCGCCAATAGAAGTATTATAAACATTGCGACTAAACTCGATGGAAATCCTTACACAAGTCCAAAAACGAAGCAGTTATTTCTTGATCATTATAAAATAACAGAAAAAGACTTACAAACATTTATTATACCAGATTTAAATAACGCTAAAATGAAGAAATCACTTGACCCCACACAAGGGCCATTCCAAAAGACACATCGCAAAACTAAAAATAAACCTAGGTTCCAGGTCACAAAGACCAATCAGCCTTTGAGTTTCTAGAGTTTCGGTTACGGATATTTAGGAATTCTTTCGGGGGTAAACAAATAACACGTACAGACAGCCCTCTGAGCCTCTAAAGTTTCGGTTTCGGATATTTAGGGGTTCTCTTGGGGGTAAATGTCTAAACAAAGAACCTCATTAGGTTTATCTGATACAACTATGGAATGGTAGATCGAATATCACCTCGCGCTGTATATTTTTGTTTATTTTTATATTAAATATACACTCATTATATAATGAATTTTGAAAATATCAATGTCATTGTTTCTGCGATTAAAAAATTACAACATAACGGTATCAATGTATCTGACAATCTTAATGCTGAAAAGATTCTATGTGATTTTGATTCATTACAACAACGAAAGAACGAGAACAGATTCACGCTATCTGCTGATTATAAATTCATGAAAGTTATCCAGCAAGGAATGTTAAAGTCACTGGCAACTGTCACTGATGATCAGGTAAAGTTGTTTGTGCCTCTCTCAAACGCTATTGACAAAATCAAGCTAGAATTATCTCATGGATACGAACAGAAAAAGATTATGAACTTTCGTATAAGACAATTAAGAGAGCATTGTGAAAATACGAGTGAAAATACGAGTGAAAATGACAGCGATAATGATGGACCATTGACTGTGATAATAGCTAAACAAAATCCTTGGGAAAATTAACATACTCTACTTAGTATAATGCAACCTACACATATTGACAAGTATATTGTATCAAAGAACCAACCATTATATTTCAGTAGGTATCATAGACAAGTACAATATTGCCCGTGCTTGTTGTGCAAAGTTTTTCGTTGAGTTTGCTAGTTTTTGTTGGGTCAAAACCCCAGGAAGGTTAACGGAAATTAACATTAGATTTTAAATTTGTTGATCAAAAACTGGTTTTTTCCAGTTCTTTTGCTCGTATTGTGTAGTTTTTTGCTAGCGAATTACGATAAAAATCCGGAAAAAACCAGTTTTTCATCGATAAATTTAAAACCTAATGTTAATTCCCGTTAACCTTCCTGGGGGTTTCACCCTCAGAATTTGTCAAAATCTGACTGATTTTCACTGATTTTTGGTCATTTTTCATGCAAAAAACGAGATTTTCGAACAAAAAACGCGGTTTTCAGAACAAAATCAACGAAATAAAAAAAATTAAATAAAATTATTTTTATTTGCAGTACTTGAGATCCAAATTCACTGAAATGTTTTTACAGTCAAAGGTATGGACAATCAGGATAGCTTTTGACATTAACTCGTATCTAGTATAAGCGGACAACTACGATATTTATCATTATGCTTGACGGAGCGCTTAATCATTTTGTAACATTAAAAATACGGTAGACTAAACGTATTGAAATCTTATTTTTTGTGCAAATCTTTTGGAAAAGGAAGATTTCTGTATATTTTCTGCCACGTGTTGTACCGATTGTGGTACTATGTCAAAGTATTTACTAGCAGAATTAATTGATTCAAAACTAATTTCTTCCCCAGTCTCTGTATTTACGGATTTAATAGCTCTCTTTCCGTATAATTTACACCTTCCTGTGTTTCCGGATTTACAATTTTGACTCTGTGTAGTAATTCGTAGATTTCCAAGTGAATTGTCAAGTTTATCGCCGTTAATGTGATCCACCACATACCCATCTTTGATCAGTCCAAAATAACACTCGTAGGTAAATATATGAGATAAATATCTTTTTTTCTTGCCATTAGTAGTAAATCTAAGATAACCAGTATTATCAATACTACCGACTGGTTTTTTCAATCTGCAGTTTCTAATCACACCTTCTCGAGATGCTTCATAATTAGTAATGATTGGATGTGACACAAACTCATTTTGCTCCATTTATATATATAATACTATTTGTTTAAATCATTGTTTTGAAAATCTAGCGAGATAATCTTCTTCGGTTTTTATAGGAGAGTCAGTGTTATATTTTTTATCGTAATATCGTTCAGCTCTCTGTACTTTTTACCACCGCATTGCGCACACAGTTGAGTTTTTCCTCTGACTCCAGCACTACACACCATACACGGTTTTGGTCCCAGACTCCCATTTCTGACGCATTGCATATGATAGCTGCAGTATTCATTCACGCATGATCTGTTACACGGAGACGTATAACCGATTTTTAACCAGTGGCAATGATTTGGTTGAATCATATACAAAAGATTAAAGTTCAATTAAATATATATTTTGCCCTAATTATAATATGGAAGAATTATCCGTGATTGAACCCTACGTAACCAGATTCGATCTTGACAGACTACCCGAGTATAAATTTAGTATTTCGATGCAAGATCTAGCTTTAACGAATGCGGATATAACTAAACGTATCCGTGAGGCCAAGAAGGAATTTCGTGACGATGGTGCAGTTCATGCATGGTCAACATTCAGAGTTGGAAATGTTTCTAATACGATGAATGACAAACGAGGAAGAGTAATCATTAACCACCTTGATAATAAAAAATATTTTATTTTAATAAAATTTATTGTAAATACAGAAGAAGATATTTGGATTATTCGTGACAAGCGCGATCCCGTCCGCGTGCAGTCAGGAAATAATATTTTCTTGAGTAATAAATCCAAACCAGGAATATTAACTGGTATAGATAAACCGTATTATGAGCGATCGTACCCTGTAACTGTGGTTGTCTATAGAATATTTCCGCTGAATAATAAACCTAATGTTGGGGATCTCAAACCGATGAAATTGTCATCCTTGACTTCGTCAAGGATAAACTGCGTAGCTGAGCGAGTTACAGAACACTTTACAAACGCGATACGTGGTAATGGTTTAACGGATTTAAGACTTAAAAAAATAAATGCATGGGCAGAGTCGGTTAAAGATACCGGAGCGTCTATCAAAGATGTTGCTGAGCTAGAGAAGAAATTAAGATTTCTAATAACAGTAAAACGTTAACCGGAGAGATTTTGTACAAACCGAAATATATAAAAACAAAATGGAGCTCCGATAGATATTATTGATCATAACGCGCACGCATGGACTGCTGCAGTAACAATATTTCCACGAGATAGAAAGATTAAATTTTATGACGGTGATATCTTTGATTTTATTAAAAAATATTAGTAAAACCGATCCTGTTTCTGTTTGGTTATTTCAGAGTTCGGAACATGATCATTACGATCAATTTGTACGACCTAACGGTGATATTTATCGTACAGAATCTCTCCATGAGGAAATGAAACATCTTGCACTGAAATATACCTCTGATGATGTCATAGTTAGACAATTATTGAATAACTGTTTTACTGTTCCGTCAGTCGCTGCTCATTTCGCTCAGGAGAAAAATTCATGGAAAACGACACGATCGGAATTTCTTGAAGATGTCAAGAAAAGTTGTATAGAATATGGGCACGGTGGATTATGGAACACCAAATACGATTATAGTGATGTTATCTCGGTTGATATGGTAGCATGTTATCCTGGGAGTTTTCTTGGATATGGAGCATGTTCTAAATACTTTAAGAGATTCGGACATCCTACACATGACATGACCAGGGTTGCAATAAACGGATCCTTACCAGATTTTGACTTAACAGGATTTGCTCACGTAGAATCATTCGAGTTTAGAGAAGATCTCCATGCGATTACTTATATTTGGTTCGGAAGACATTTTTCAGAAAAATGTTGGGTTCCGATAGTACTATTGCGATATATGCTTGATGCTGGATTTTTAATATCGTTGAGAGCAGCTGAAGCGATTATATCGTATAGTTCACAGAAGCAAGTTTAGTTACCACAATCGGACAGATTTAATATCGATGATGACAGGAAAGAATTCCCCGATATTGATGAAGATCATGTCATTAAAATAAGTAAATGCAGGAACGCGTACGATGAAAAACTTGCAAAAGATCTTGGTAGAAAGATAATCGGTAAGTTCACTCAAGGTGGTTCATACGATTATAAACGGCATTGTACAAGATTGATTATGGACGATGCTGAACTAGATTTTATAATCGCTGATACAACGGAGAAAAACACATTTATAAACCGATGTAATGCTTATTTATCAGATGGAATAAAACTAGGTACCATTGTGAGCTATCTTGATGGCGACTCACCACAGTTTACTCATTTAAGATCTTCGATGTTAGCTTATGTTTCGATAAATCTATTGTCGATGATAAATAGATTTCCTCGTTACGCTGTTAGAGTTGCTACGGATTCATTTTTATACACAAAAAAAATAAAGATTTATTAAAACTTGGTAATGGTGAATGGGGGGTATGGAGGATAAAACAAGAAAATATACTTAGTTATTCTGAATCTGCCGACGTTGAAATCAAGGAAATATATTACAAAAATAATAATCAAATATCAAAGTCATCTGCACCATCTGTGTACGATCCTGCTATCTAGACATAAGACCGTTTATCTTAATGGGTGTGGTGGTTCAGGTAAAACAACTCGTGCGATTAGCTTGTTTATGAATAATAGCTCAGATATAATTGTTTTGACACCTACATATAAACTTGCTAGAGAAATAAAGCAACGAGGAGTAAAATCATGTACATATCACAGTTTCTTTAGATGGTGCGGAGACACGTGGACCCCATCGCGGATGGGTGAAAAATATATACCTAAGTATATTATATGGGACGAGATATGCACGGTGTCGTTAGAAACACTAAAAACATTTCTTGATTGGTTGTTATTGAAGAATACTGCTGTGATTATGTGTGGCGATCATGGTCAAGCACCACCCTTTGTTGGACAGTCTCCACATGAATGGTTGAAAACATTTGTAGATTATTATGAAGAAATAAATGATGACCATAGATCCATTGATGAACTGCTAAAAGAACTTAAAAGATTAATCAGACTGCAGCCAGATCAAATACAATGCGAGATACTGCGTAAAGTAATTGCAGAAACTTCTATGAATGAATTTTGGACTTTATGGAGACTTGCTGATTTGATGGTCGCAAGTAGAAAGATAGTTCGTGATGAACTGCAAAAGAAATTATTTACGTTACATAAAGAAAAGTTTCCGGATCTACCCGTACCTTTGTGTTATCTCCCAGCAGATACTCGACGACAAAATATTGAAGTTGAAATACCAGGTGCCTTGGTTCCACCAAGGGTACAGAATCTTGTCTTGAATGATATCGTGTTGGTTGCTGTTGATGTTGATGAGAGCGCGTTGAACATGGATAAATCGCCATGGACGTTAGGATACGCTATAACAATTCACTCGTCGCAGGGATTAACTATAACTGATACTAGAATCTGGATTGTAGATGATCGTATTGAATGGTCGAATTTAGTCTATCTCGCCGTATCTCGAGTCAGGAGAATATCACAACTGCGTAGGGTTATTGTAGATTACGTAATAACTGAAGAAATCACTAACAATGTCGATATCAATAAAAAATTAGTCAGTTATAAGCAATGTGAAAAAAAAAATAAGCGTGACTTTGATCTTGATTCTGAATTTATTATAACACTAAGACAACAACAGAATAATCATTGCGCAAGTTGCAACTGTAATATGTCATGGCAGTGTTTTAATCCAAGACAATTTACCGTAGACAGAATTAATAGTGATCTCAGTCATACACGTGATAATGTGATGCTGACCTGTCTTGAGTGTAATCGACGTCGAGGCTCTGGACGTTTACAAAATTGAGCTTGGTGGTAATTGCGTATCCTCAGGAATTACTTGCAATTGTTCACGTACAAATCCAAGTTGAGGGGCTGTAGAATCTAGTCTGTAGATTGCAGGTCTACCAGTGGATCTTACCACGCTAGAAATTTTATGTGTAGTCACGCTCCAGATAGGATCGGTTGCTCTTTTTTTACCACCTTCAAGTTCGCCAGGTTCGTATAAATATCTTACAGTTACATTACCTAATACTGGTTGAGAAAAAGATTCACGTCGTTGTCCGTAGCCATTGCTACGGGGTATATATATATTTTTTTTTTTATCGCATTAGAAGGTTTCATGGAAGTTGTACGAGTAATTTCATTATTCAACGTAGCTATCACACTCGGTAATCTTGCAACCCATTCACGAGATCTATCCTTAAAGTCAGCGGATATTTCCCTTGCATATTGGTATCCAAATAACCGCTCAGCAAGTGTTCTATTAAATCGTTCAACGATTGCCTGATCTCGATGAATTTCAGTATGTCCTCGTCTGATTTTAACGTTATGTTTCTTCATCAACGATGATACTACTCCAAGAAATTCTTTACCAGGATCAACTTGTAATAACCGTGGTCATCGTAGACCACCACGTTGATAAATGCGCTCAAACGCAGATGCAACTTCAGATGCTGTCTTTGTTGATAATGGCTCCGCTTCTTTGTATCTACTCGCAACATCAACGACAGTTAACGCATATCTATACTTGTATTGACGTCTACGTGTTTTAATGGTATCGTGTGGTAAAAATAAAATATCTGCTTGATGAACGTCATTAGGAACGCTAACATCAAAATGCGAGTATTGAATTCTTTTAGGTGGACTCAGGAAGATTTGCCATATTGCCTGTCGTGCTAACCATGATGCAGCAACATCACGTGAAACTTTTGCTGCTTCGGCGAGTTTACTAATCGCTGCTTTACCTCTCCAATACTCTCTCGGGGAATAATAAACAGATTCCATTATGATAGTTATATAATTTAATTGCCAGTCCCTAGCACTAGTTTACCTTTCATAGCAGATTTTACTAGGAAACTAGCGAATTTTTCTCTGAGAGATTTATTAGGTATAGAATTTAATGCGTGAATCAATTTCACATCTGCGAGATGTCGTTGCTGCAAATCTTTACTTTTATACGCGACATCATGAACGTGACACGCTTGATCAATTGCGTTTATTGGATACTCTCCTGGTTTTGGTTGATCTCGTTCGCCAAGTCGGATATCAAGTCGAGTTCCTGGACCACAATAATTATATCCGGGTAAATGTTTCTCACCAGGGTATTTAGCCCATGGAGTTCCTGGTAATTTTCCTAACGAAGCAGCAATATCCCCCCCACCTGTCTTTGTTGCAAGAGGAATAAATTTATATTTCTTGGTGCCACATTTCACACATTTACCTGTAAGTGCGCGTCTTTTATTTTTTTGTTGTTATTGTCGTTAATTCAGCAGTATGTGTAGGTGCTCTGCATCGAACACAATATAGACTCATATTATTTATTATATGGATATAATTGACTTTTCTGCGACAAGAAAACAAGAGCCAGTAAAGCACCATCCAGCGTTACCAAATTCTATCAGAATGATTATAATAGGTCCGTCCGGAAGTGGGAAGACGCAATTACTGCTTAATCTGATAATGAGATGGCTGAAGTGGGATAAATTGTATTTAATAGCGCCATCTGTAGATGATCAGCGATGTTACGAAGTACTTAAAGATTTGAATGAAAATGCAAAATTGTTGCATGAAGACAGTGAAGTCTTTATTACTGATATTGATGAGCGCCATCTGTAGATGATCTGGATGGATTCATTAATAATTTAGTAGTGTATGATGATGTCATGCTGGACAAACAATCAAATCCAGCTAGAATATTTTCACGAGGCCGTCACAAAAACACAGACGTGATTTATGTTACACAGCGTTATACACAAATTCCAAAAGTGACCAGGGATAACTGTAACATTTTAGTTGTGTTCAACGGAGTAGATAATCATACGCTGCAAAATATTTATTATACTTGGTGTTCTGGGGACATGGATATGAACAAATTTAAAAATTTCTTTTCAAAAGCACAAGCTGCCCCTTTGGTTTTGTAACAATAAATTTACATGATCCGAGGTCAAGATATCGTAACGGACTTGATACAATTTTTGGATAAAAACCATAGCAGCAGGAAGGGTGAACGACATACGCGTAGTGACCAGCACGTGAAAAAATCGGAAAAAATCTGGTCAATTAGAGAAGTTTTTACTGTTAAGGCAAAAACTTTTTTTTCAGCCTTCGTAGGAACCCTTAAATTTCAAAAATAAGGTCTCTGCAAAGTTGTAGGGTTCACCCTTCCTGCTGCTACATACATACACATGCACACATGCATACATATGTGTACACTTACATCCATATATGCATACATGCATAAACATGTGCATACATACATACATACGTACATACATACATACATACATACATACTGTGATTTTCATGCCCACCAGGGAGCAACTGATGCTCATTGGTTAGTATGTCAGGCTCATGAACTAAAAATGCATGTTCAACAATATCGGACCAGCCTTGGTCAGCTTCTGTGGTGTGTACTAGGGCAAGCTTCTGTGGTGTGTACTAGGGCAAGCACTTTACTCCAGTTGCCTCAGTACTAAATAACCTACTTGTGTTGATCTGCTGTATAATGCAAAGCCAATCAAATTCTCAGCATCTCATGATTTCATTTTTGTTTTTTACATAAACTTTTTATCATACATATAAGCACACATGCATGCAGACATACATACATTACACACATATTATTTAATTACAATAATACCATGTACAGTGTAATATGTATCTTGTTTGTCAACTTGGACCTTTCTGGTCATAGGGTTAATTCACTAAGGGCAGTTCCAGGCAATGGATTAGCCAACTTAAATTGGGTCACTTATGAAAAGTCATTTCAATCATAATATTTGTTAACTAAATGTGTTCCTGGCACACACCATGTCAAGTTGGTCAGCGAAAACCATATCACACATGGAGTTAATCAACCAAGGCCATGCCAGGCACAAACATTGTTTACAAAATGTTGATTTAGTCAGGTAAAGGATTCCATTTTCTGTATTAATTAGTCAACATAGCTATTGCATGCACAGTGCTTAAAGAAAGATGTTTTAGATAGTACCAGAACTGGTGACTTTAAACAAATCACAAGACCTGACTCAAATTTTGGAATTGGGAGTGACTGCATGTACGTTTTAGTTGCTTGTGTCATTCAGTTAATGAATTCTAAGAATTTAGGTACACTCTTATTATTTAATATTCAGTAGAACAGCACAGAATTTAATTGATTTGATGTATGCAAAATAATACAATGCACAGTTCATATACAATGCAGTGTTGCATAAATGAATGAATATATGAATGCGTAATGGTGATAAAAATGCACATAAATCCTGAGAGAGAGAGAGAGAGAGAGAGAGAGAGAGAAGATAATCTTAAGTTCTGTTCTGTTAGTTATTAATCTTGGTACAAAACTTGTATTTCTGCTTGGCACTTGATATTCTACTACTGTATCATTAGTTAGACCTCTTGCAGTCCTTGCATCACCATTTTGTGTATCTACCATGAACATAACAATAGTAAATGTCATACAGGTCATTTAATCACATTTACACATATATTAA
The DNA here is from genome assembly GCA_016617855.1 of Megalonaias nervosa. Classification (NCBI taxonomy): domain Eukaryota; kingdom Metazoa; phylum Mollusca; class Bivalvia; order Unionida; family Unionidae; genus Megalonaias; species Megalonaias nervosa. The sequence goes on from JAECUM010001386.1 coordinate 29,714, forward strand.
ATTAAATTTTAATTGTTGTTCAAAGCTTTGATACTAAAATAGTTTAATCAAAGCATATTCAGTCCAGAACGTTAATCCTCTGAACCTCAAATGTCATCAGAAAACTTCCAGACAAAAGTTATTGATTGCTGTGGACTTTTACAAATGTAGCCAGGTACTAAATGGGGTCAAGAAAAGAGAATGTCAGGTCTATCATAATAAATAGCAGGGTGGTATGAATGTTTAAAACGCATGATGCTTTCATTGTGACAAACACAATGCACAAAATGTGTACTGGATTATACCTTTAGGTGAGCCTTGACCAAAAATATCCACGTAATTGAGCATAGATTTTGCCATAAGAATTTATCAGGGTGTGTACATGTAGATAAGGACCTTTTGAGGGAATATGGATGCATACTGATCCAAATAAAGTGAATGTTTCCCATTTAACAATTTAATGGCATATGTAATAAAATTCTAACAAATGACACCCATTACTGAATTTGATCTGTTCTGAATGCCTATATGTCCTGTATGACTTTTATTATAGTTAGTCAAAGCTTTTGCTATCACTAAAAATGCTGTCCAACATGTACAGTAAATAGCACATTTAGCAAACTTGGTTGTTGGCTTTCTAACCAACCTAAGGAATGTAAATGTTTTTGTACAACTGCCTCGTATTTCCGTTCATCCTGATTCCAGCTCTTTAACTTGCTTGTAACCTTTATGCACCTTTTGGCTTTTAGTCATCCTCTGTTGCATGCTAACCTGCTACGTAACATAGCGGCATGGTGAATGGTTGCTGTACTAACACCATATAAGCCATTAACCAGGTCATCTCAGTACAGGAGAACTTGGAGGTTCCGGTTAGAAGGGTATATGTGTGTATTTTGGATTATCAGATTTTACTGTTTCCTATATTTCTCTTTCTGAAGCAGTAGTTTATCTTCAGATAGAAAATTCTCTTGGTTGTACTATAATAGAATGAAACCCTCAAACCCACAAATGGTTGGGATCAAATTTAATTTTTGGTTTTGAGCTGTTTTCCATTTACTGAGGGAGAGAGAGAGAAAGACGGAGAGAGAACATTTAATTATATGATTGTGAGAGAATACCTGTCTATGTGCAAGAGTGCACAAATTAAGAAAGCTTTGTGTTCGTTTAAACATTTAAGGCAGAATTAGCCATTTGAATAATGCACAATCCTTCAAAAAATGACATTTGGTCACTAATAAAATTGATTTGCTCAACACAGAAATACAATCATGTCAAAGAACATATAAGGAATGAAATGTTTTTATAACTTTACTGTAAAGTTCAGTAGAATTATGAACAAATAACCTATGTTTAAATGCTCTATGATTGACAATGATACGACATTTTCTCCAAGTTTATTCAGCATTGGCAAAGTTTCATACTCTCATTCATGAGACTAATTTTATCCTGTAATGATAGTTCAGTCTTGTCACTAAGCTGGTTATTCTGACATCTTAATATGCGAGTGAAGATGCAAGACAATCATGGAAGTTCATACAAGCACAATATCTCTGAATATTCATTTTCAAAAGTTGGGCAAGTTAAATTTTCCATGTTGCTAGTCAGGAACAAGTGCTTTTTTCCTATTTTAAAAAAATTCAGACAAATGCTTATTTGCATGCCATAGTCATTTTATCTACCCATTATTTGGCCATTCATGCCCTCCTATCAAATTAATGATTAATTTTATCATTTTAGTGTATTCATTAATATCCAATATATTACACCTTTCAGTGGTCATAGACAATTATTTCACATGTACATGATTTATTTCCACTTGACTGCATGCTGGGCTAGGAGACCAAATTACTGGCCAATCAAAACATGTTAAACAAAACAAAACAGATATGGTTAACTAGAAGTGTTTTAAACAGCATCATTGTATTGTGTTTACTCAAACAAGATCCTCATGAATGACACCCTTTGATTTTAATCAGCAAATCAATACAGTTAAATCAATGAAATTAACTTTACCAACATTAGTGTCAGGTCCTTTATGAACTGATTAAATGGCAATGATGATTCTTTAAATTTTAATCGATTAAACAGGGGATTAATGTCCATGCCTGATACTGAAGCAAAGCAATTAGTGAATTATGCTAATTAAGGAGCTGTCTTAGTTCATATTTAAGGACAACATGTAGGTTATACTCACTTGAGAATTAGTTGTCAATAGCATAAAGCACAATTTGATAATATGCAGATAAACAAATTTTTCTAAAATGGCTTATCTACAAAGTTTTAATTATTATTAATTTACCTTAAAAGCCAGCTCTTCCTTATTTTGCAAAGACTTTGGATTAGCCTATTGCTGAAACTAATCTGTGTATCCAGTCTTTCATATCAACCATTGCGACTCGCTCAAGGATTTTGCATTTGGTTACACTGCAATGTATCAGAATCTAAAGCTCTCAGTATAAGGAGGAATTCATATTTTCAAAAGAAAAAACTATGCCCAGACATGTAAATAAGTTGGTTTACTTCTTACTTCATACTATTAGAATTTGATTTTCTTCGAACTGAAATAACATGCTACAGTTACAGTTACATTATGCAAAGAAGTTAAATGAAGCAAACTACATTTGGGCTCTTGGATGAGTAGAGAAATATACCTTATTGGAAGAATCACTTTGATTAAATCATTGACTTCAACAACATTTATTCGTTTATTGTCAGCATTGCCTTATCCTCCATTATAGAAATGAATTGAACTGAACAATATATTTTAAAAATTTATGTGAATGGTAAAACCAAAAAGATTAACAGAGAAAAGTATATATTAGTAATAATCCGGACCTGTCAACCCTTACGAATTTGCCATAAGTCTAACGAAATGACCATTACAATACAGACGGAATAAAAGCAAAAACTACGGAAAAATTATTACTGCAGAAAAATCCGGATAATTGGTTCATCCATGTTTGCTTTGGATCCTGGTTTCGTATTAGATTTGGTGAAATCGGTCAGGGAACCAGACTACCGGTAACTTGACATCAGTACCTTATACATTTTTAAACTGGACATATTTTTTTTCATGCATAGCGTCTGTATGATCAAACTGATGATTACTGAATTTTTCAAAAATGGCGTCCAGCAAGCGATGCATATTGAAAACGAAACGGAAATTAAGCCTCTTAAAAAGTGTTAATAATCAGCACAGAAAAATAACGAGGAATATTCAAATTCTTGTGAATAAAAGCAGGAAGGGACACATTTATGTTTATTGGAGATCACGTGTCAATTTGAGCCTGTCTTGTTGCGTTAGATGTGATTGCCCTCATCATGTTAAATGGAAAAGAAGTTCAAGTTGAGAGATAGCAACATGCCATTGGGTTTGGAAGTGAAGTTTGTTCACGTGTATTTTAAAAACTTTTCAGTTGAACATAATGTTTACCATCGCTGCATGTTTCGAATACCAAACTTTTAAATATGCTTTCCAGCTTTACAATAGCAGTTTATGATCCATTGTTACACCTTACTGACATCTGGTCAAACTTAGGGGAAAAAAAATCAATAGTCTTACTTAGACGGTCTCGTCAGAGTGGGCAGGTCTGGTAATACATTTTGGCATGCTTTTATCCGTGCCTTGGCAACATGGAAAATGGAGTCCTCATCAACGGAAGAAAAGGTAACACACCGAATATTAATTTTTTTTATTAATTAATAACTTTCATCCCTATTTAAAAAATGGTAATCTACTGGAATAATGTGTATCAAACACCTCTTTGATAGTGAAGGATCATTATTAAATTTTGAAATATTTTTGTCAAAAGGCTAGTTAGTACTAATACTTACTTTGGACATCTCCATTATTTCCAAAGGTCATTAGAAAAAATATTGAAAATCATATCGAGAAGGGAAATACTCTTGTGAATGCAAATTTAGAAAAAATATTGCTCTTTGCAAATAAGAATTGAAAATCTGTATATAATGACTTGGTAAATTTTAAAACATAAACATTATAAATTTGGTCCAGACAAGTAAGGTCACAGATAAAACTGAAACAAAAAATCTTTAATCCTGGCTAAAAAAGTGTATAAAAGGTACTTATTTAATTCCTTTTCAGTTCATATTGTAAGACATACATATTTGGAAAAAAGCATTTTCATCGATGATGATGTTGCAATCCAGCTCATTTCATTCATTTTTTTGGTTTGTTTCATTTCTCCCATAACCTGGTTGGTCGATAGGCTGCCAATGATGACTTTGCAGCAATCTCTTTCATTTTGCCTGTTCTCCACTGCTCTTTTGGACTTTGCAAATTCCCTTTTATGCGATAAGTCACCACGAATCTCACAGTCACCTTTCTTTAGAATTCAGCCAATCACAACGTTTCTCTTTCCTAGAGCAAAGTGTCTTTACTGGGACACACATGTCTGTACACGGACAGAATTCTCAGCACACTGAAACTCTTAGTGAAGTTTTCTCTTGCAAATGGTGCATGTTTCCTGCTTAAATTTTAGAACCCACCCCATTCAGTTACAGGCCTCTAGTCGATTATATTTGATTGGCCTGCTTCCATTATATGAATTGAACTCAGTGCTGACAGCTTCTCACTTGGTGGTAACACGGGGGGGGGGGGGCAGTATAAGAGGCTGACTATGCCCATAACACTAATAAGAGCTAGTTAAAGGATTATGTTCTTTTGAAGCAACCTTAGCAGCTCAAGCTTGCGTAACACCTTGGTAGGTCATCTTGTTCTAGTGTAGATACGATATCAGAATTCTGTCACAAACAGAGTTCATTACAATGATACATTAAATGTATTTGTTTGTAAATAAGATGTTTACATTTCTGAACATCATTTTATGAGTGTACAGTATATATAGTGTTTTGGTATTCCTCTTGGTTTGGATTAGGAAATATGTACCAAATAGTAAGATTTCTAAAAGTTAGGTCTTTCTTGGAAATGCCAAGTTTGGTGATATAATTTATTTCTTCATTCTGTTTGCAATATATCAAACATTCTAGTTCATGCTGTATTTAAAAAGTCTACACTTACAAGTTACAAATACAATATTTTAAATTAAATGGAATAAATATTTAGCAATGGGGTATGATCAAATGTTTACCTTTGAGAAAAAGTGGGCCCTTTTTAAAAACTTGACACCTTGTAGGATATTACAGCTAAACATACCTACTTACTTAGTATGCAATTTTAAGTTTCACTTCCCAATCCAATTAATGCCTCATTTTTCTTGATGCTTGTTAAAACTCATATATTCTTCATGTTAGATTGTATGTTTGTGTGCATGTGAGAGAGAGAGAAACTTTGCAAAGGGTGTATATTCGCATTTATATATTTATATTTGTTAATATATACTGTGCAATCCTTGAGTCAGGAGTACTCATTAATTTTGTGCAACGCACTAACACTGTGTCATGTGGTCTTAAAAGAAATTTATAAATTCCTGACAGTCAGGTTTCATTAAAAGGTATATTTACTATCTGTAGCAAATTGACAAATGGAATAAATATGTATTATTTAACTTATCAGTTATGTTTCAAATGTATCAGTTATGTTTCATTTTGTAACATTTCAAGTTCTAACCTAGCCATGAGCTTATTGTGAGGCATCAAAAATTTGCTGAGCTTGCCAACTCGCAAAAGTTGGTTTTTCATAGATTGCTTTCATGCATGTTTCTGAATTCCACATGACCAGGTGTTAAATGTTAATAATATAATATAGATTTATTAGTCAGGTTATCTGGAAATAAATCTCCATTGATATATCCTCTCGCATTTTATTACAATCATGATTAATAAACATACCAAAACTTTATCACACACGTCATGTTTATTATGTTTTATTATCATAATAATTATGGGAGACCAATATACTCTGGGTCCCGGAGTGGCCGAGTGGTCTAAAGCGCCCTCCGTTATGGATCACTGCCATCTCACCTCTGTCTGCGTGGGTTTGAGTCTAGGATTCGGCGAATGTGGATATGTGAGAAAGCTTGCCAGTAGCTTCTCATGGGTCGGTGGTTCTTTCTGGGGATTTCCCGGTTTCTTCCTCCACCATTAATACTGGCCGCCATGTATAGCCTATCATGTGCTGAAAAATGGCGTTAAGCCCCACAACAACAACAACAACCAATATACTCTGGTTGGCAAATAATTCAATAGTTCTCAAATGATTCAGTGAAGAGTATAAATACATTTTTTTTTAATATAGTGAAGACACAAGTCTGCTAGCATATTTAGGCCAAAAATAAAGCAAATTGTCAGATTTAAACATGACAAAGACACAAGTCATAATATAAGAAGCCCTCCCAAGAGCTCAAGACCTTATTTTGCAATCCATGAGTACACATGTCTGAAGCAAGATTAATGATTAAAAAAAAAGAGCAATAGCCTGAAGAACAAAAATCATAATGAGTGATCCCAAAAGTTCCTCAGCTGTGATGACCTGCTCAGATACTGGATTCTTCCTTCTCTATTACAGTTTTGTATTTTGCATAGAGTTAGATGTTTTAAGGTCTTCCTCACTGGTTATACTGGCTGTTTAAAAATGACCTTGTACTGTATATCTTAGGTATTATTAAATCAACTTTTGATTTCCTTTATTTTGATGTATGATTGCTAGGTGTATTTTGGGTTGTAGAGTATACAGATTGGCCTTACTCCAGATGTGAACCTATTAAAAAAAAATTGCTAGTTCCGTTGGATTGTTTTCACATCCAGGACTTAAGAGCAAAAATTTTTTACAAAAAGGCTGATAACTTTTTTTTACATTTTATATATTTGGTAATTCATTCATTGCCCTATCAGAAGCTGGTATTTTCAAGTCTCTCAAAGATTGTTTCCCTGTTTTTAATAACGGCTAAAGATAGTGTGCTTGAGACTAAGTTTTTATGGTTAGCTGTGTGCTTCGATAATGTACAATTTCCACAAGTACAATATCCAAAGAAATTTCAGCTACAGAACATGAAAGTATCATACAGGTATGCCAACATTCTCTCCATTGTGCATGCTGCAAATGAAAACAACTTCATTTACACCTGTCACTTTCTCAGGTTTATAATATCTATAGAGTACCCCATTGAAGACCACATAGGTACTATTATTGTGTGATTGAATTTTGCTTGTACAGCTGAAATATTTAAGTTGCATTTATCAAAACAATCCCTTTGAATAATGTTTTCCCCCAGACACCACCCACCCCATAATGAAAAGAGACCTATTTAAAAATGCACATTGCATTTTCTCAACATAGCAGTGTTATATTGAAAGACAGGAACATGAAACTTGGTATAATCATTCCTGAGCTGCCAGTAATAAATTTTACAATATGAAAAGGGATGGAACAGATGAGGTTCAGGGAGTTCAAAGGTCAAAGGGTAAAATGTTTGTTCATTCTTCAATATGCTTTATCATTGTTTATTTCTTAATTTCATTACAAATGAATGAATAGAACCATTTTTACTATATATTTCTTTCATTTAATGCAACAGATTTAGATTTAAGTTGACTTCACAACTGTGTTCTAAAACTTCTAATTACCCTATAATTAAAGTCATTGCCCACACAATACTGTGACATTCTTTCGGTAGCATTGTGTATATGTGACTGCCAACATTGTGGATGTATGTAGTTATTGGTAATTGTATTGCTTACAAATGATTGTGTGTATGTGAATACATAACCTAAAATTATTTGAATAACCAAACTGACTTTTGATTTTTCAATTTATGGCGAATATAATTTAATCATGCTCAACAATAACAGATGTAAATATGTAACTAAACAATATGCTTAAGAATTAAAATAATTTAAACTCTCATCTTATTTGATTATACTGGCACAGTGGTGAATAAGAGAGAAACTTTGGTTGATAACTAAAATCCAAATTACACCAGTTCAGTTGAAATAAATATAAAGATGGAATTATAATGAAAGTTTCAGATCCCTTAAGCTTCGTATGGGCAATTCATCTTTGTTTCAACTTTGGTATATGAACATTAAAGCTTCATGTTTATAATGGTAAAGAAATAGGCTGTATGTAACGAGATTACTCATTAAATTCCAGCAAATTTTATGTTTTATGATGGAGTAATATGCAAAAACTTCCTCTCCCTTATCTGAAACAGACTAGCATCAAATCAGTTTTATTTATTACAAGTTGAACTACTGATAAATTATATATAAATAAGTATACCTATAAGTCTGATTTCTGACCTAAGATGGGGATGTTTCTTGCTTAAATTAAGAAAATCGTTTGTCCATCCTCCCAATTCAGCCAAGCCTCAGGTTTATGTACACTACGAAATCCCATAAGACATATGGAATTCTGCAAAAATTAGTTGTTGAGTGTACCCATCAGTTTCCTCCTGAATCAAGTGTCTGTGGGAAAATCACAGCGGAAAATCTTGACCTCACTACGGAATTCATTCAAGAACATAACTGTGTTCAAAGAAGAACAACACAAATTTTACAGTAACTTAATAAATATTTTTTAAATATTAACTTTTCAGGCAGAACACAATTTCTTTGCAGTGAAATATACAAAACAAAACCATCTACAAAACTTCAGAAATTTGGTAGCAGGTATAAAAACTAGTGATGATCCTGAGGTAAACCCTGAGGTCCTGAGGTCCTGATCCTGAGGTTCACCACAGTGAAGTAAAACATCGCATTAGGCAGAACATTAACTGTGAAGAACGCAATCGCCGATGATAGGCTCAAACGAATATACATTGGGAAAGGAACATAATAGATACAGTTATTTATAACATTAGAGTTAGTTGCATTCACTGCCAATAAATTTCATTGTTGATTGTTCATTAAAAGATGCTCATCATGTATCAACAGGCCCCTCCCCCCTTTGCAACACTACTGTAAACATGCTAAATCATCACAATACTGCTACAAGACATATTGTGAAATTAAGAACAAAATAAGCATAATTAGCTTATTTTCATTCATAACATCAGTGTAAATGTTCCATTTTATTTAGAACATCATACCTGATGATATGAAAATACATGTAACAACAATATTTTAACAAATTTTGATATTTGTTATGAAGACCACATAATGATAAATTATTGTATGGTTTAATTTTGGTTGTACAGTTGAAACATTTCAGTCCACTAAAATTGATGTGCTCTGATTAGGAAGTAATCTTGCTACAGTGTTTATTTTGTATGATATCACTCAATTCTTATTTCAGGTGCATTTTTGGCAATTATAATGTTGGGAAAATTGCAAAATCCCTTTGGTTCATGTCTTTTATGCTAATGCATATAAGTAATAAAGAAACTTGTACATGTCAGCTACCATATCCTACATAACTTCATATTGGCAAAATAAATATGAATGATATAGGAAATGGCTATTTACACTGTAATCCTTTAAAGGAAGTTTCTCTTCTATTGAAAATCTTGTCCGAAACAATAACACGGAATACAGTTCTGACCCATATGTTCTGGTGTCTATTCTTTTTGTCCATTTCTGCTAAAGAAGTTGTGATCGGTTTGTATGTTGGCATCGCCACTCTATGGACATTGCATCATTTGGAAGTTTAAGGATTGTGATAAGAATAGGTAAGACAGCAAATGAACGCGTTGTCTTGCCAGACCATGCTCTGTCATTGAGATCAGAAACGTGGTGTTTTGCCTTTGGATCATTGGTCCAGGGGATTGTTTAGTCTGGCACTTAAGTTTTGCCCTGCAAGCATATCCAGTATCTGGACTTGTATATGAAGCCAGCACTGTCATTGTGGTTCAGATGCTTCTCATCCTTAACACATCTGTGGTCCCCAGGTCCACCATTATGTTATTCTGCTTGTTTTCATGGGTTTGTAATACAAGGTTAGTGCATTCATGGCAGATGGGCTTTAAGTTGCATAGATGCATGAAGCACAACCTTCTAGCTGGATAAGGTACTTCCACTTGATGTAAAATTGAGTAGCAATTCAGAGGTCAAGCTAGACTTGAATTTTAGTGAGAAGTGACTTCTCCTTTTGGACAGAACAGGGAGAAGTGGATGTGAAGCAAGAAAAGCAGTATATATATATATATATATATATATATATATATATATATATATATATATATATATATATATATAATGTACGCTGTACCATTGATATACCATGAGACGTATAACTTTTTCATTAAAAGAAAACGAGGCTTGCCGATTTTCTTTTTAATGAAGAATTTATACGAGTGGTATGTCATTGAAAAGCGTACATACTGTACATATATTTTATTTATATCACATACAAATACATATATTTGCCCTTTCAACGGAGTTAACATTTACTATAGGCAGCTGTGTATTGGCCGAGTGAATGAACTCCTCACATTACCGAAAGTGTCCACTACATAATGTAGTTCTATGCATTTTGTGGCTATTCACAATCACTTTTACATATAAGTTGATTGCTTTCTTTTTTAGTTTCTATTTTTCTTCACACTGATTAAATCAATATAATACGCACTTATGATTTAAACATGAAAGATGATTTTAATAATAAAAACAGAGCACTACAAACACTAGGTTAGCTACACCATTCACATGAACACTAAGCCATTCACTTACCGGCTCATGGAAATTAATGTGGAATAGAAACTAAGGGATATGACAAACCAACAAGAGGTAATTAAAATATTTTGATACATTTAAAGTTGATCTAAGTCATTATTCTGCTTTAGTAACAGTTGTTACATGTAGACTCATACAATAATAACAAGAGAAAAGAGTGAAGTCAACAAGCTTTGTATATTTTAACAAAATAATTTATTTTCCTAGAAAACAGTGTAAAAATTGGAAAATAAGACATACGATTTGTGAATATAATCCAAAATTTAATCCTAAGAATGAAAAATACAGGTCCTATCACTAAATAGTTTTATTAGAATCCAGGTTCGAATCTCGACGTTCCAATATGGAAGGCGATGATGTCAGATGTGGTCCTTGTACAAATAGCAACAATTCCTCAATTGAATCAGAGTTGATGTTTCCGAATAATTCCAGAATAAATTTCCACTGAATTTCTTTCTCCCAGAATTTTTATAAAACAGTACAATCGTTTGGTTTTCTAGAGAATAAATTATTAAATTCCAAAACCAAATGAACTTCAAAAATAATCTGGTTTCAACAATAAAAACCTATCCAGCCTTCAAGGTTTCAAAATACAAATGACTGACGAGTGCTCATAAAGAGTATTATATCCACCCAAATTATCATCCCGTTCTTGCGAGATAGATTACGTGGTCTCTTAACACTTGAACAATGCAAAAAGGAAAAATGTAATTTGTCACGTAGCAAGAACCCCTATCTACTCTCACTCTCAAATAAATTTAAAAATAAACATTGTTTATTCAGACTAGACGAAATGACCTTGGCAATAGCCAATTGTTTTCGCGTAGCGCTTACACTACCACGGACCAAGGTGAACTAAAAATATTACTCATGTAACAGCTTTTATGTCTTAGATAAACAACATTACTAAAAGAATTTCGAATCCCGTGAAAATAATCATTACAATAAAATGTAATGAAACAAAAATAAAATAAAAAGAATTTTACAACTAACACACAAGCAATTTAATTACATATACGTAACACAGTACCACCGACCATAAACTCTTTCTGTCTCATCCATTGGTCGGTTTGTCTTAACTTTTACCATCATTCATAAGTTCAGAGACATCATGGGATGACACAAACGAAGATCCTCTACGTTCGTCATTTCATAGATTTTAGCCTGTATCTTGCTACGATGGTCGAGAGAGAGAACGAGATAAAGAGAGAGAGAGAGAAGCCTTTGGACATTTTCATGTTTAATTAATAATAATCGATTTTTAGAACATTATAGTATGTTTAAGAAACGACAACAGAACATTAAATATATCACAGTATGTGTACCACATAACCGAGAAATTTACTGTATAATGTCAACATGGTTTGCAACTTCGTATCATTGATAAACACTGTAGATACATTCCAAGGAAAGTGCATGCGTATCATTACGACAAACCATATTCTTGTGGGTTACTTGGTGTAATTTCTATTTCAAGGTTTTAATCCAGCCCAAATTCATTTTCTCTTTCAGTCCACATTTCTGCGTAGTTTGTCCGTTATGCATGAGAGGGGAGGGGGAACAGAAATCAGAAAGGATTGTGATGAAAATGTGTACCATATTAAATTCGTTTAGAAAACGAGGATTATTAATTCTTTTTATTTTCGTACGTCACTAACAATTAATGTGTGGAAATTCATCATTGCTTTAGAATGAACTGCAGACGGTTGCTAGAATGTTTACATATATGTATTATTATACCATGGGTGGATCACAATTTGATATACCAATAGTATTGGTATATCAAATTGCTTTATGCCAACACTTTAAATGCCATGTTACATATATATATATTCGTTCGTCCGTCGAGTCGACGAGGACCACTCTAGTCATCCAAGGGTTGTAGGGGCTGGTTCTGTTCTGTGCGTGCGCAGGTGGCTGATAAGGCCAATCCTTGCACGGAAGGTTCGTTTGCATAGAGGACAAGGGATGAGTGAGACATCTCCAGGAGGGTTGATGGCACGCGCTTTTCTGGCTTGCCTCTTCAGCTCCGCTGCTGCTATCCTGCTAGATTCACACAACTTGGAGCCTTTGTGCACGGAGGAACACCATGTGACTCGATCATTGGCTGCTTGCTCCCAGAAATCAGGTTTTATGTTGAACGCTTTCAATGCAGCTTTCAGATTGTCTTTGAAGCGTTTCTTCTGACCTCCATGGGATCGCTGTCCTTGCTGTAGCTTGCCATAGAAGAGTCTCTTAGGCAGCCAGTGGTCTGGCATGCGTACAGCGTTTCCCGCCCAGCGTAGCTGAGACTGCATCAGGATGGTGTGGATGCTGGGGAGATCAGCTTGGGTGAGTACCTCAGTGTCTGGAACCTTGTCCTGCCACATGATGTTCTGGATTTTCCTGAGACTTGTTGCATGAAAGTGGTTCAGCTTCCTGGTGTGGCATTGGTACACCGTCCACGTTTCGCATGCGTAAAGTAGTGTGGGGAGCACAGCTGCCCTGTAGACCTTTAGTTTGGTCTGGATGCTGATGCCTCTTCTATTCCAGACATTGCTATACAGTCTGCCGAAAGATGCGCTGGCTCTGGCAATGCGGAGGTTCACGTCGTCGTCATTAGTTACGCTCTGTGACAGTGTGCTGCCAAGGTAGGTGAAGCGGTTCACTACGTTGAGTTTTTGGCCATTGACGGTGACGATGGGCTCAACATAGGGCTTTCCAGAGGCCGGCTGATGCAGGACTTCAGTCTTCTTGGTACTGATGGTGAAACCGAAGCTTGTGCAGGAGCTGGAGAACTTGTCAACGCTGTGTTGCAGGTCAGCTTCTGAGCCAGCGTTGAGGACGCAGTCATCAGCAAATAGGAGATCCCTGATGGTGTCTGTCATAACCTTGGTTTTCGCTTGAAGTCTCCTGGGGTTGAAAAATTTTCCATCTGTACGGTACCTGATGCCGACTCCAACATCTCCGTCTCTGAAAGCATTAGTTAGCATGGCGGAGAACAATAGACTGAATAGTGTCGGTGCCAGAACACAACCCTGCTTGACGCCATTGGTTACTGGGAATGGCTCAGATGTCTGTCCATTGTCCTGGACTCGAGCCTGCATGCCGTCGTGGAAATGCTTCACCATGGATATAAATTTTCCCAGGCATCCATATTTGGCCATTACCTTCCACAAGCCTTCTCTGCTGACAGTATCAAAGGCCTTTGTCAAGTCAACAAAGATGGAGAAAAGGTCTGCGTTTTGCTCCTGACATTTCTCTTGTAGCTGCCTCGCAGCAAACACCATGTCTTTGGTCCCACGTTTTTTCCGGAATCCACACTGGCTTTCTGGTAGGAGTCCCTGGTCAAGGTGCATAGTGAGTCGGTTCAGTAGGATTCTGGCGAGTATCTTTCCTGTGATTGAGAGCAAGGATATACCCCGGTGGTTGTCGCAGGCCTGGCAGTTCCCTTTGCACTTATACAGGTGGATTATGGAAGCGTCTTTGAATTCCTGGGGGATCGTCTCTTGCTGCCACATCAGCAAAAAGAGTTGGTGGAGCCTTTCTATCAGGGCTGTGCCCCCTTCCTTGTAGACTTCAGCTGGGATGGAGTCTGAGTTAGGGGCTTTGCCACTGGAGAGCAGACGTATTGCTTTCTGTGTCTCGAGCAAGGTTGGAGGCTCATCCAGTGCTTCGTTGATGGGTAATTAGGGGAGACCACTGATGGCATCATCGCTGATGGATGCAGGGTGATTCAGGACGCTGTCAAAGTGTTCAGCCCAACGTTCAAGAATCTTCACTTTGTCAGTAATTAGTGTGTTCCTGTCTGCGCTGAGAAGGTGGGATGATCCAGAGGATGTAGGTCCATACACCTCTTTCAGGGCCTTATAGAAGTTCTTCATGTCATGGCTGTCTGCATAGCACTGGATCTCATCAGCTTTGTTGCTCAGCCATATATCTCGCATCTGGCGGAGTTTCTGCTGTACAGTTCTGTGTATATTGTTGTACGCATCTTTCCTGGAGGTGGACTTGGGGTTGTTGAGGTAGGTTTGATGGAGGCGGTGTTTTTCATCCAGCAACTGCTTGACCTTGTCGAAGTTCTCATCAAACCAGTCTTGGTGCTTTCTGCTTGAGGGTCCTAGGATTTCCGAGACTGTGCTGTAGACCATCTCTCTGAATGCCGCCCAGTCGGTTTCCACATTCTGATTGTCCAGAGGGGTGGATTTCAGATGTTCTTCCAGGGCATCCACAAGAGACTGTTTGGTACTGGTGCATTTCAGCTTGATGTTTAGTCGTTTAGGAGCCTTCTTTCCCTGTGGGCATCTTTTGGGCTGAATGCGGATGTTAAGCTTGGTGATGATGAGGTGGTAGTCTGTCCAGCAGTCAGCGCTGCATAAGGACTTGGTCACACGCAGATCCTGCCTGTCCCTCTTCCTGACAATGACGTAGTCGATGAGATGCCAGTGCTTAGAGCGAGGGTGCATCCATGACGTCCGGTTATGGGTAGGGAGGCGGAAGACTGTATTGGTGATCAGCAATTCATGCTCGGCGCAAGTCTGGAGCAAAAGGAGGCCGTTGCTGTTACAGTGACCCACTCCATCCCAGGCAACGTGATCACAGCCTACTCTTGCATTGAAGTCGCCAAGAATGACGAGCTTATCTGCCATTGAAAGTCAGCAATAACAGAGTGAAGATCCTCATAGAACTTGGCCTTTACTTCATCCGGGTTTGTCATGGTTGGAGCATAGCAACTGATGATGGTAAGGTGCTTTCTTCCAGACGAGAGGGGGAGTTTCATGGTCATGAGTCTATTGTTTACTCCCTTGGGAGGTCCAGCCAATTTGCCAATCAGTGCTGTCTTCTCTGCAAAGCCGACACCAGCCTCACGACGCTTTTCACTTCCTCGGCCGCTCCAAAAGAACATGTATCCAGAACCCCTTTCACAGAGTTTGCCTTCTCCTGCAAGCCGGGTCTCACTCAAGGCAGCAATGTCCACGTTGTATCTGGCGAGTTCCTTTCCTATTAGGGCAGTTCTCCTCTGGGGTCTTTCCGCGTCGTCTCTGTCCAGTAAGGTGCGTACATTCCATGCGCCAAGTGAGAGAGGAACAATCTTCATTTTCTTCTTTGTGATTCAACCGCTGGAGTAGGGTCCCCACCAGCCGCGGTAAGCTGGCTAGGGAGGTTTAGAGCAGGCAATGTTTAGGGCACCTTTTCTAGCCCCTTCCTCATGCCAAGGAGGTGAGCAGTGCATTCCTGAAGAGGGCTGCTCAGTCGCTCAGGGGTCTGCCGGATTCCACTGCTGCTCTGTTTCAGTGGTGAACGACCCTAATGGCCTGGGCCGCCTGTGTGCAGGTTTGCGGCTACGGCTGCCAGTGTACCCACACCTGCCGCTTCGTTGCTTGCCTGTCGCCACAGGACTTTGGTGGGTGATGAAATGGGATGGGTGGATGACAAGTTTGACTTGCGCGGTGACTTTGTTTTAAGTGAGGAAGAGTTGCGCAGTTCGTTGACCTCACTCTCTCACCCAAAACCATACGAGTCCAGCAGCATGACAAAGTCGAGATGGCCAGAGATGGAGTTCAGTGCAGTGGATGACCAGGACGTCCTACGTGTCTCGTCATGCTCTTAGCGCTCCACGGCGCTTTGCTGGGAATCGCCTTTCTGCCCGTTGACCAGCTGGTGGTTCCTTCGCGCAGGCTGCCGAATCCAGTCTTCACATGCTAGGTAGACAAAGCCTAACTCACCGAGGGTTTAAGACCCGTCGGATACCCTCAGCCTGGTTTAGCCAGCCAGTCGAGGCCGTTTACCGGGATGTGGCCGCTGCACATGCTACAGCTGCTTAGAGCCACAGGTGAGAACTGAGTGCCAAGTGGGAACCAAAGGTGGGCGAGCTACCCCCGAAGAAGTACGACTGCTTCCCCCAACCAGAGGTGGTACCCCTCCCTGGACACCCCATACACCCCTATATATAATGCTATTCCAGTCTCACAATTTTATCTTATCTATATGTTTAGTACAATTATTTAAAATGTTGCGTACATGTACCTTGTTTCCTTTGATTACATTGCTTTGAGATGGTCCCTCGTTGAAAGCACATGTCGGCTTTGAATGAGACCGACCGACACTTATTTCATTCATTGTGATGATTATTTCAACTTGTCACTATGTTTCGAGTAACTGTTAGATTCTTATGTATTACTAGATGACGAAATTTTAGGTTGCCTTAATTGTTTACTGTGTATTTTAATCAAATATTGCCTCTCGGAACTTGCTCCGTTAGCTTTGTAATGGCGCCATTGTTCCCAGCATCCTATGTTGTTTAGCGCGTGGTGGTAGCATTCCCGTTTCTAACCCAAATCGGGGAACCTCGAGTGTCCCCGCTGTTGATGTTGATGTAAACATCCGAAGTTCTCCAAGGGTACGGAGAGTATAAATACTGCCCCGTCCTTGCAGACGAGAGATGGACAGCATTGAAGTCAGAACCGTCTGTCTCCTTTCTGACCATAATTTAAAAATTCTGTCATGACTAATTTTATTCAGGTAAAAATTATCTCTAAAAGGTTATGTTATTAAAATGCCAAAATTCGGATTTGCCCAGATTTTGAATTATACAAATTTTGGGCTTGTCCAGATTTTAAGTTATACGAATTTCGGATTTATCCAAAATTCGGATTTGCCCAGATTTTGAATTATGGTATACAAATTTCGGACTGGTCCAGATTTTAAGTTATATGAATTTCGGATTTATCCAAAATTTGGATTTGCCCAGATTTTGAGTTATACAAATTTCAGATTTGTCGAGATTTTAAGTTATACGAATTTCAGATTTATCCAAAATTCGGATTTGTCCTGATTTTGGACGGACACAAATTTCGGATTTTTCTAAATTTCGGAATTGCCCAGATTTTTATTTGAAAGTTTTATTTTATAGGGAGTTTATATAAATAGGTTAGTACAAACTTCTACCAATAAGTTTATATTTTGCTGTTGTAAAAATATAATCTTCATTTTATTAAAATTACTTTATAATACATTTATGCTAAAACTATTGTTTCCTGAAGTATACATGAACAATTGTGTAATAAGCTAACAATCTTATTTGCTTATGTTGTATAGTAAATATATGGACATGAAGTGAAATTGTTACTCTGTATGTCAATATAATTGTGATCTATGAATATTAGAAAAAGGAAATAAGAGAACACAATAAAAAGTAAAACGTAATTTATTCTGTATTTATTACATCATAGATAACACACATTTCTTAATTCTTCTCTGTATTCTCCTCTGTCGTTCTAGTCTTATATTATACAGAAATAACCATACCAACACCACAAGTAAAATTCTACATTCATTTCACCTCAAGCCTGTATCAGGCGAACCCAGAATATGTTATGACTGAAAGAACCCATCGCGGAATAGCAAACAGTTCGTATATATATATATATATATATATATATATATATATATATATATATATATATATATATATATATATATATATCTTTTTGTCGACAGACTTTGATGCAGTAGTAAGGCAATATGGTGACTGCTTGTAGTGACATGAAATGCCACTGACACCTACGAATAATCCATTTAGTGGCAAGAAGAAGTGGATTTTCAGTAACACTTGGATAAATTGAACATGTGCTGCTTTTTCTTTACATGCTGTTTGCAAATAAAAGGATTCTAGTCAGTCATGAACAACCCTGACAGTAGTTCCTAAAGCAAGGTACGAAAGCCTGTATTGTCCAAATGCAGAATATTATGATGAAGAAAATAACACAGTTCTC